>JAABKK020016760.1:7665-20199 GCA_011634745.2 Catotricha subobsoleta
TCTTGTAATACGTGTTTTGAAAATAAATTGTACAATTTCAACTTAATTATATTTTATTAATATTCTATAATTTTTTTGATTTTAATTTTTGAAATACACTCATAAACGGATTTTGATTTTCATATTCCAGTAGCGGTTATTTAAATAAACGTTTTACCGCGAAAATGACTTTTTTAATGTTTAATAAAGTTGAGTAACAGACAGTGTTCGGAATAGATGATGTCATAGGAACATTCGATTGGTAAGTTATCAAGTGAGCCATCTGAGCTCATTTTGCAACTTTCTACTTCAGTTTCTTCAGATATTTAGTGAGCATTGGGATCCAATCTCGATCTAATCTCAGTTGGCTCAGTTAACAAGTAAGCGTTGTGATCCAGCTTAGTTGTGCAGATTAGTTGTCTCAGCTGGCTCACTTGATCACTTACCAAACGAATGTCCCTCATCTTAGATGATTATATCATCTAGATTAAAAAGTGATCATATATAATTAACTCATTTAGATAATTTTGATAACCACGTGTGGTCATCTTTCATCTTCGCACCTAGATGCAATAAAATCATCTATTCCGAACACTGGTAATAGATATCCGCATACGCAGATACACCAAAAATTGCGAATAAATTATGACGACCTCAGTTCCATAGTTGTTTTAACTGCTTTTTAATTTCTGGATAGGTTTCTTATTGAAATATACAATATATTAGAAACATGCCATGCAATATGATTTTAATGTAATTAATTCGTATCAATTCGCTGATATTGACAAATGTGAATACATTTAATTTACGGTGTATAGACACGATTTTTATAACGTGTGGAAGATTTGTATATGTGAAACTCCTTATACACGCCACACTTTACAAAAATCTTCTAGCTCTTATAAAAATCTTCCAAACCTTCATCTTATAGATATTTATAAGATTTCTTGTGAAAGATTTCCTAAGATGTGAAAGATTATTGTGTTATGGAACATTTATGTATTTTACGTTCCGTTCGTAATATAGAGTTTAAATTTAGAATAGGGTTTAGTATAACAAAAATAAAGTAGCGTGGTGTACCAATTAATTGGCACCTTGTTTACATATTCTGCAGAAACTTTATTTTCTTAATTTAACAGAATTTTTTTTTCAAAAACAGTAATTTTTTTTATAAATTCAGGTGTACTTTATTCCAGTGTACAAAATGTACTTGAGTTAAGAGTACTTATACGACTATAAAATATCTAATAATAACTATATGGATAATTTCTGATGAAAGTTCAGCTATCATGCTATTTTATAAGTTACTATTTAAGAAAAAAAAAAACATTCTAAGAAAAGTACAATAGACTTGGACATTACTGATGTACCAATCGCATCATCAATTTCAGGCAGGGGTTTAAGTTGAAAATCTCAAGAACGGGTTTTTCTACGATATAAATTGTAAAAATGTATGGTAATTAGCACCAATTAGCTCTTAAATCAAATTTATTTAATTTTTCTTAGTACTGTATTTGCTATTTAGGTATTTCGATCCGATGAGTTTGCCACTCATTGAATACAAAACGCTAACGCACTGTGATTGGCAAACCTTTCGAACAAATTTTGAAATTTGAACCACTTACCACTTCAGATACGCAACACTGCTATTAAAAATCATAAATAGAATACTACTTTAAAGAAAGTACCCATTACTAGCTTATCATTCCTGAATTGCTTTTAACAAAATAATCAAAACGGATGCAATATAACTTATTTGGGAAAAACAACAAAATAACTGCAAATACAAAATGTTTTACTACTCATAAATAAATAATCTATGCGGAAAAACGAATTCATTTCTCAAAATCGTAATTGCAAATTCACATTCTCATCTTCTCATTTATAAATATACTAAATTTACATATAAATTGACCACGAACATAAACAAACAAATAAACGAAAACGAAAATAACAAAAAAAAAATGTGAAAATAAAAATTGCTCGAATGAAATGTTGGCACCAAAAAATATTACAAAATAATTCAACGTTAAAAATATATGTGCGAATGCCACACAACCACCTATCATTTATAATTTAGAAAAAAAAAATACGGGTGTTAGCGCCAAATAAATAAAAATAAAAAAGCAAGAAGAGAAAAACAAAAATATTGCACATTGAAAAATCGCTAACATATAAATAACAATTCGCTTTATTTCTGTATACCTATTCCTATATGTATTATTTTTTTTCTACTATCGGCTAGAAATTTACTCGCGGATGGTGTCTGTGCATATAGATAGATATTCGAGATGTACACTCGGGTGTTTCAAAGAAACTTTTTTTTTTTTTTTTGGGTGTCTAAAAAGGTGGGAAGAACTCAAATTTCGCCTGCAAAGTTTGTTAAAAAAAACAAACATTCAAATCGATCTCTCTTTACAAAATTCAATATTTGCCCAAAAAAAAAATTTTTTTTTAGAAGGGTGGGCTGAGGGTCAATTTTAACGGTAGATCTTTACAAAGATAATGAGTAGATAAATAATTTCATCATCAAAAAAATTTGTGGAAATGGAAGTAGAATTGATAACAAAAAGTAATAATAAAATTTCCGTCCTTCCAGACGAATTGGTATTAAACCTGTTCGCCATTGTATTCGTAAGAATCTCTCCTTGAAATTGATCCACAAACCCACCAACTTTCTCCTTTTTTTGCCAAAACGATAGTAACGTGAGGTCAACAAACAATCAATCAACCCCAAATTTCGTTTTAAATGCTTTATATTTTATCAAACTTGGAATCAGAATATCTGAGTAGATTTTCAATCCATCCACAAAATGTTTCTTTTGGAACACCCTAACTTACATGTTAACATATTTTTTTTTACTTGCGCTTCCTATATTAGATAGATTGGTATTAAAAATATTGGTACTTCTATGTGCTAATGGTTTGCTGATATACGATCATCACAATAACTATAGCTATCTAACATATTCTCTATACAGTGAATACTTACACGAAAAAAAAAACAAAAGTTCGTATTACTACATCATATAAGTATTAATATATTATATGAAACATCGGGCATGATGATGCGTTCGTTGTGCGCGAAAAATTTTCAACACATATTTCATAATAAAAGTATTTTGTTTCTTTATTTTTTTTTTTTTCATGAGCACCGAAATGATTAACGGTGCCAAAATAAATGGCGATTCGTACGATAGTCAACTATTTGGTGTCAGTCGTGAAAGGTTGGTTAGACAAAAAAAAAAAAAAAAAATAAGTAATTTTTAAAAAACCAAACCGAGTTTCTATTTGTGTTTGTATTTTTTATCGAAAGCTTTTCCTCTATTTCAAACCAATTCACATAATCGCTTCTTCTTTTTGTTTTTTGGTTTTTTTCAGCAAGTTTTGCAAATTACTTCTGAAAAATACGTATGGAAAAGTGTATAGCTGCAGTTAAAACAAAACAACAACAATAACAACAACAACAAACATCAAAGAATATATAAAAAAGAAACAAAGTAATATTAATATAAATCAACCAGATTTTGTGTTTCTAGGCATTGATAGTGCGATTGTCATAAAAGTTTCTTTCTGCTGGTTTTTCATAATATATATTCGACACATATTTATTATTTTGTCCGTTGACTAATACATAATAAATATAAAAATGGGCAAAGGGAAAGGAGGCGCTGCTGCTGCTGCTGCTCCTGCTGCTGCTGCTACTAGTGGTAGTGGTGGTCAGGGTGAGGTACGTAACAATAAACCAAAAACGAAAAAAAAAAAGAAAGTAGAAAAGATTTCGATTTTTATTTACATTTTATATGGCATCTTAACCCTAACGCCTTCCAAATAAAAAGAAAAAAAGGTGATTGTTTTTTTTTTTTTCGTTTTTACTTTGTGGGTGGGACGTTGAATCGCATATAAAGGTGTATAATATACATATAATTCTATCTACCCGTTAACATTGTGTCTTGTCGCTAGCCTCTCTTTACATATTATACGATTTTTTTTTTTTTGCTGTTGTTATTTGAAATGCGTGATAAGCTGTCCAAAGTTAAAGGTATTATCCCTATCGCCTCTTCACATATGGAATAATATCGTTCGTTGATGTTTAATCGACTGTGTTATTTGGTTATTTATACATTGTTGTTAAAGGTACGTAACATTTAGGCCAGCATAAATCCGATATATATGTGTATGTACGAAATATATCCTAGAAATTCTGTGTATATTTACTTGTGTGTATAATGTATATAGACGAATATTTTCTGTATATGTATATATATTTTTTATATCCTTTTTCTACGTGCCACTGCGAAAATGTATTCACATATTATTTATATTGTATGTAAGATGCGATAGTCGGTCATCAGAGAATTGGAAGATTTTGTTTTTCCATTGTATGAATGCTTGCTTGCCTATTTTTTTTTGTTTTACTCGTCTTCTGGTTACTTATTTATTTTATTTTTTGTTTTGTTTTGCAAAATGTATTTCACGTATCTGTTACTTCACGATACTACACAAATTTCTATAATACAATAAAAAAAAAAAAACCAGAAAATACATAATTTATATGAAATATGCGAAATGAAACTTGTAGATATCATTTTATATTATTCATGACACGCGATCAGTTCATATTATTTTCAAAAGCATTTAGTTTAAATGATAAATGCCATTAAATAAATATTCCATTATTCAGATATATATAAATCTGATATATATATATTTAGTCATGATTCTCTTAATTCAATTGTTTTTCTAAATCTTATAAACAATGCGGGCCCTCTCACCTCAATATATTCGTACAATTTTCAATTGCCAATATTTAACATTTCCAATACATACACAAATGCAAACGCACACACGCACACAATTCCAAATCTATTCGTATTTTCCTCCATGAAATGAGAATAGATTATGCCACGAAACATGGTCTTATATTTACATTAAACCAAAACCGTTGCCATTGCTTTGTTTTTAAATATTTATCATTTATATCGCTTTTTTTCTTCTTCTTTTGTCCCTTTGATTGTAGAAAGGCGGAAAGGGTGGTAAAGCGACCGCTGGTAATGTTGATCAAAAAGGCGGCAACAAAGCTGGTGACAAGGGTGGAAAAAAAGGTAATATTTTCAAAAATATCAAATTTGAACAATATATGAATGAAACTCTAATCACAATGTTTTTTCTCAATATAATTTTTGTTGAAAAAAAAAACAAAAAATATGAAAATAGGTGGCAAAAAGTAATATGTGGTACGAAAATAATAACTATGCGCCAACAGAATGATAATCGCTTAAAATAAAACTGAACATATGAGAGATGAATATTATTTGAAATGTGAATTATTTATTATTGTGATTTTATATTTTATGAAAAAATTAAAATTAAAATAGAATTTATTTATTTTTGAAGAGATTTTTGTTTTCCTATACTTTGTATATGTTGTGTAAACCCTTCAATTCCAAGGTCACAATATTTTACATTTCGTTGTGCCATTTGGAAATGTTTTTTTTGTTATTTATGAGTTAATTAATCATTTTGTGATTATCAAATTAAATATTGTGACTGCTGGGCATTCAACAAGTTCAGAAAATGGGTAAAGAGGAGTTTGAATATGGGTGATATATATCCTACGTAGTATGGAAAATTATTTAAGCTAAACTGTTAAAACAATAATTAAGTGAAAATACGTATCAGATGTAAATTTAATTAGGACATATTTGTATAGACAATTTATTAAATTACAATTTTAGTTAATTCATGAAATGTTCGTTCTATCGACTATTTTTGCTTTGGTGCGGTGAATAAGTACAAATAAATAAAGTCATGAGTGGTTTTAATTGACCACTTACTCAAATATCGAACAATTAATTTTGTTGGTTGTTTTTTTTGTTGAAATTACATGCAAAATATAAATCAACAAAAAACACAAAAAAAAAACAAATGAAAATGAAAATTAATATTTTCGCATATCCGTTACTCTCATAAATACAATGCAAATAAATAAAAAGTGTTTAATTGATTATTTGGTTGTTCACAAAAATAATTTATTAATTTTCAATTGTTTTACAGCATATTTGTTTAAACAAAATTGAAAGAGAATGATTTTTTTTTTGTTATGAAAACCGTGATGCTAGGATATTTTTTTACAATTCACGGTCGTTTATTTTATGTTTGATTCTTGGAAAACCCAGACGAACAAAATTTAAAAAAGGTAGAAAAATGCTGTATATTGTGAGGAATTAGTTGAATGGAAAGAAATAATCTTGACTGAAACTTTTGTGATTAACAAAGATTGAATTTTTTAAATTCGTAGAACGAAAGATATTTTATAAATATACCTCCGTTAAATCTGTTATATTTTTCAGTCAAATAGTAACAGCAAAATGTTTGCCCATCGATTGTGAACCCGTCAAGAAGCTGTATTCCATGCTAATCAATAGTTCACCTAAAGATAAAAACATGCTGCTCTTTTTTTGTAACGCTAACGCAATTATAGTTATAAGGGTTAAAGCTAACCTCCTTCAGCATTAACCATTTTGAACCTATCCCCTTTTGTAAATCAATACAATAACATTGCCGGTAACACTTAATATTCACGAGATATTGACTAAACGTGATCTGAAAGCAATTCCCTGAAAACACATTTATATATTGTAATAATTTTTTTCTGGACGTCATGCTTAATGTATTTTAGCAGTTACGGGTTACGGCATATAGACAACATGTTAGAGTCATAAAAAGAAGGGTTAAAAGCGTTCAGAACGTTTTTGAAGTGTGAAACGTAAATCGGAGCATCGTATTTGAAGCGTTAAACGATATAAAAATCTCTAAGAGACGTCATGGATATTATTTTTGTCGTAGTACCTTGTTTGTGGACATACAAAAGTGCCACAGTGAAAATTTTATCATAGCTTCAAGAATCCTATTAGATATATTCTAAAATTGCTTACACTTCAACCACGTAGTTCAGGCTTCGAATACGTTTTCTGCGATATTAAACTTTTTCTTCACGCTGATAACAAGTCTTAAGAGTTTTTATTGCTTGATAACGCCTAATGTATTCGTTATTATCATTAGGAGTACAAATTAACTTAACACCGTATTCAAGTCAAAATTATTATTCGGCGCCTCCACATTAACACACATGCACTCCAAGAAAAGCTTATTGCGTCGCTTTCAATAAAAGCTTTGAAATTCAGCTTTTTAATAAAATTATATTTTAGACATCTATCCTCAACTAGGATAAACTAACAATGCAATCATTGTGAACACATATCGCATAGCAAGTATGATTCACAATACGATCTGAACAACAATATATGCAACAATGTTATCGATAGTAAGCTAATATATGGAAAATATTATAATTAAGTATCCGATACACAATAATATGTTTTAGATTTTAAAATAGTTTTTTTTTTTAATCATTAATAATTTAATTTAATTAAAATAATTATACAGTTTGCGGTTATGCCTCACACGATTTTTAATGGATTTTTATGCATACAACAAGCTCTTAAAGTCTTTTAATGTAAATATTTATTGGAAAAGATTATATTATAATATTTTTGCTGTGTGCATTTTGTTGAAAGCATATATAAATTAAATGGGCAATAATTATTAGATATTAAAATATTGTTTAAGGTTCTCTTTAATTAATAAATATAGGAGTTGTGTAGTGCCGCAATAAAAAAATATTAAAAAAAAAACGATTTACGGCACTTAAATTTAAAAAAAAAAAAAAAACTTTGTATTAGATCTTGCATAAAACAATCAATTTCAATTATATGGATTAAATGTAATAATAATTCACATTCGCGATATCTTTATAATGTAATCATAGGCGCCGACTCCAGTATGGCTACGAGGACTGAGCCCCACATACATAAAAACCGAAAGGCTCAAGTATTTCGTTCCACATTTTTTTTAAAAATATTTATCTATTTTACATCATCATTCCAAACACTAGGTTTTCATTTAGAGGCACTTAAATATGGTTCCTTTAATTTCTAAATGGAGATAACTTCTAAACGGATGTTCATCATATGTGAAAAATACTTATGAGCAACCCCAACTTAATTTTGACGGTACAACTTTTCCCCTTATAATGTATACCCCTAAAAGCATCCCCTAAAAACTTTTAGTGTATATTTTTTTCAATTATTTTTTTGTACTCAATTTTTTCTTGGGATGGTTTTAAAGGTATTACATTGTAAAGGCATAAGTTGTACCGTCAAAAATAAGTTGAGGTCGCTCATAAATATTTTTCCCATAAGAAATTTAAGAGACCATATTTAAGGGCCTAATGTAAACCTAGTGAAAACGTGATTCGTTTGATATTTACTTAAAAATGAAGTGATTTTTTACAAATATTTTGAATTAATAACATGGAAATAGAAAAAAATGAGCCTATATCTCGATTGTAAAGAATAGCATCTTTTTTTATTAGTATTTCAAAAGTCGCTTAGGGGACCGGGCGGTTTTTTTCGCAGCATTTTGGGAGAATTAGTATATTTTTTGCCACTTTTGAAAACAAAATCGGCGCCTATGAATGTAATAGAAGAGCTTTAGACAAATTCTATCTTCAGCAGTAAAAAAATAAAAAAAAATATTAGTTAATTATTTAATTGCTTAAAACTAAACAAAAAAAAAAAAGCTTATATACGTAATCGTTAACACTTAATTTCAATTAAAAATATCAAATTTTGTAAAAGTCATTTTTTGATTTGCCTTTTATACAAAATAAAAATAAAAAAAAAAGTATTAAAAATTATGATATTTGATTGAGAAAGGTCATTATTTTAAAACCGAAATATAGTTTAATTTATGGCACAGCATCTATAACGCCAACGCTCGTTTCATTGTTGTTTTGCTTTTTCATTAAGTATTTGTTTCCAAGTATAATATCTATGGCCCTACACAATTCTATTTCTCTTGTACTCCCATAATATGATTAAGAGTTTAACCACTAACCTATACAGATAGTAAGATTTTTTTTTTTTATCTTTCTCACTTAAAGGCACTTAAGTTTTTTTAATTTCTATTATTTGGTTTTTATTTGGTACCTACTCTTTGTTGTCTTTGTACAATGGAGTATAATTTATAACATTTTTTTCTTTAAAATAATTTACTTTTTTTTTCTACTTTGGGTTTTTGTGGTTGATTGGATCTTCAGACTGTCAGAATAGAATCGATAATTTTTTTAATAAAAATGAGTAATGTAGTCTCAAAAAAAGATAGTTTTCTGCCTATTTTGTTGTTTAATACTTTTTTGTTATTCAGAAACGTGTATTGAAAGTTTTGTCTGCAAATGGAAGTTTGGAGCAGATCCTCGATTTCATTTTCCGTACGGTTCTCGAATCAGTTATTAATATAAGTGAGGATGTTTTCGTTTCTTTTAGGTATAGTAGGAGGTTTTAAAAAGTAAAATAGGGTAATTTGCTTCTTCTTCCTACTCAAAAAAGGTTCTTTTTCTTCTTCCATTCCGGCAAGGGTTTTTTTTTTTCAAAATTAGGTGATTTTGAGAAATTAAATAACATTATAATTTCAGTTTAGTGACTGCAAAGTAAAATTATTGTGACCAAGAGGTTTGGATTTTAAACTCAGGAAGAGGAGGGGGGGGGGAAATATAAGGATCTAGAAATCGTATAGGAAAGTAATTGTATTTGGTCACCTTTGGCTCTGAAGGCATTTATTTCATCAACAACCATTAAGTTCATTTTAAATATTCACACCAATATACTAGTAGACCCTTAACAACTATTTCATTTGTTTTCTATTAAATATCTTATATATCAAATTTGACAGATTATACCAACTATACTTTGACGAAAGTATTTTCATTTACATAATTTTATTGATTGAGCTAATAGTGCCCACCTATTCATCACTATTCAACATTACACAACATATAGGTACTCAAATCAAAAAGAAAAAACCAAAAAAAATCTTACATAATTATGAAATTTTGTCAAAACAAAAAAAAAAAAAAATATTTCACGCAAAGGTGCGTAAAATAAATTTATGTTCCTGCTTCTGGTTGGTAAATCTCATGTGTTGACATGTTATTGAATTTATCGATTTAATTTTAATCTCACATTTGAATATTTCTTGTTTTGATGCTATTTCTTTTTATTTTTATTTTTTGGTTTTAGCTATTTTCGTGTGTTGTTTAACCCTTTTTTAACCTTAACCTATGATAAAGTGCTAAATTGATTATGTCTCGTGTCTGTCCGATCACAAAGGTGTGTTAATTTTTAACAGAAAAAAAAATGTATTTGAGTAAAGATTATAAAAAAAAAAAAACAATTTACACAAAAATGTAGTTATTTATTTTGAATTATAGGTATTAAATATATGATGTTTTCTAGACAATAACAAAAAGTCTTGAGTATTTTTCCTCTTTCAAAATTTGTGATAAAACAACTTACTTTTTGGATAAGTTAAGCTTTAATATGTTGTGCCCAAAAAGCAAAGCTTTGTTACGATAGCAATAATATTTTAGATTCAGTCAGTCATTTATAATGATTGAAAACCGGAGTAAAACCAAATGTTTGTAAGAAAGGAAATTGAATTTTAACCGGAATAATACATATTTTATATTTATTAATCGTTTTCTGTTCAACCCACGTAATAAATCTAAATCATCATGTATTTTTATCAATTCCCATTGTCTGAAAGTTCGTCAATGCATGAAGAAGAAGCAAAAGAATAAAATACATCAGTCTGTAAAATCGAATATCTGGTAAGAATCTTTGTAGGAGTAATTAAACTTACACTTAAAAAAAAGCTACTTTTTTTCGGTTAATAAAGAAAAAGATTCTCATCAGTTCAATTCCACAGTTTTTTCTTTTTAAAGTTAATATCTCTGAACTTTGTGTTATTGTCAGACTTGAGTAAGATACATTTTTCAAAATCCTTGAGATACTTTTTATTTTGAGGATTGTAAGGAAAAGTAAGAAGATAAGCAAGTAGTTCAAGTAACTACTTTTATGTCGCTAGCGCTACGCCTAACTATTCTTAAATTTCAACGAAATTGACCTAGTCTTTTTTTTTCCCAGAGAAAAAAGGGATGATCAAGGTCGTGGCATCACTTTTTAGCAATCTTACAACGGGCCCTCTTTTAGAGCTCTAGAGGCTAGTTGTATTTACCATGTTGTCCATCTGATATCCATATATTTCATATGAATCTAATACTCTAACAAATCAAATCAAAAAGTTGTGTCATTTTGAAATTCGTGTTACAGAAAAGAAAATACCACCAAAAATCTTCAGAATATCATGGAATTGAACACAATAAATGAACAATAAATCACAAGCCACCATTCTCTTATTGGTCGTAACTTGCATTTTTCCATTTTTAGCTCAATCCAATCTATAAATAGAAAAAGGGAAAAAAATGATTTTCAATTTATTGTTGATTCTCAATTTTTTTTTCTAGTGTATAATCTTCAACAATGTTAATAATAAGCAAATCCAATGATTTATTATAATCTTTGTCCTTTATTATAGTTAGATATAAAAAAAACATAAATTATTATCGTTTCCGAACATCGATCGCATCGTCTCAACAATATTTTTAATTTTAAATAGAAATAAAACTGAACAATTTTTTTTTTGTTTCTTTTCAATAAATTAATAATAATATTTTCAATTCTATCGTTTTTATTATATATTTTTTTCCATCCTATTATTTAATATTTAAAATGTTTATAATAACTATTGTTATATAGTCAGTATCACTAATAAACACGACGCTATGCGACTTGTACCTATGCCAATCTTATACCATTTCGTTTAGATACTATGTCGAGGTCAAGAATTATTTTTATTTCATATACTTACATTCTTACATATATCTATATATGTATATATTTTTTTTGTTTAGTTTCCAGCGCTACTCGATTATGGTTTTATGATGAGGTCGTAAGGTCAGGTGATAAAATTAATATTTATAAGGTAATTCAGACATATTATCATTTTTTTTTTTAAATGGTTTTCTGTTGCTAAAATATTTATTTGAAATAAATGGTGGATAGTCGAAAAAGGTATTTGCTTCATTTTTTTTTAAAGGAAAAAAAGTAAAGCTTTGAATTCGTGATTTTTTGTTCAGTGAAACTTATTTCCTTAGTGGATTTTTTTTCTTTCGAAAAGAATACTATAATAATAATGAATTTTATTATGGAATACTTACTGAAATTAGTAATGTTTTATGTATGGATTAATGCTATTTTCGCTGATATGTTTTTGGTATGTTTTTTCATAATCAAATGCATTGTGGATTTATTATAAATACAGTATTGAAAACAAAACATATACCAGGGTATAGTTATCTCAGCACTGAGTGAACGGATTTTGATGATTGTGCCACCGCTGGACGCAGAATTTAAAGCACATCAAATAATTTTATATTGATTATAAACGCTTTTGAGTTTTCAGGTCGTAAAATCAAAAAAACTGATTTTTGGTGTAAATCCAAAAACTGTTTTTTGGATTTTTGGAACCGAAAACCAAAATAACTCAAAACCAAACTAAATGTATATTGTAGATATTTCAATTCTGCGTCCA
>JAABKK020016782.1:0-20187 GCA_011634745.2 Catotricha subobsoleta
ACCGAAAATACCAAAAATACCGAATACCAATTATACCGAGTTACCAAATACCGAGGTTTTAATGAGTACCCCTAATTTGATTGATTTTATTTATTATTTAACTAATAATAATAAAAATAAAACTTGAAATTTTCCTGCTCTCCTACCAACTTTCATGTCCATTTACTTATTAAAAACGTTATTACATTTGGATGTTATTAACGATAAATTGTTGGAAGAGAAATCACCGTAGAATAGAAAGTAAAAATGATGTAGATGCTTGTTGATGAGATCTTTCCAAACCGTTTTCATTCATTTTTAAACTACCTGTTCTCGTCACTTTCTGCACGTTACAAAATTTGGAAAGTAGTTTTACAGCACTTCAGATGATGAAGTCTGCAACTTATATTTTTCATTTGTCGATCAAAAATGAAAAACAAAATTGAGTGTGTGACAAAAAAAAAATGTTTTCGCACATTAATTACACACTACGATTGCCTCGTGTTTGCTCGGAATTAAGATATCTTACCGAGTAACTTTTTTAATTTTGCTTCATTTTATCGATTTATCGATTAAATAAAGCATTTTACTACTATGAAATTATGTTCAGGAAGTCAACAAAAAAAAAAAGAAGAAAAAGAGTTAAACTGGAAAAGTTACTTGTAATTTACTTATAAATAGACTTGTATTGTAGGTTGGAGAACTGTTTTAGGTTTTCCTCATTATTAGTATCATTAATAAGTACTACTCGTTTAAACCCGAAATATGTTTGTATTTTTTTCATATATATATTTATTACACAAATTGGTATAAAATGGATTTCAAATATGTTGTATTCGCACCTATTGACAATAACTTAGACCAAGTCATTTTTATTTTAACTAGGAAATTTTTGATTTACATTAAATATTAATTTCAATTTAAATACTGATTTTTATGAAATTGTTATTTCTTTTTTTAATTAACCATTTATAATCTTCTGTTTTTTTTTTCCTTTATACATAAAACATAATTTATAAATTGAAATTCTCTTTCAATTAATATTTTCATAAATATTTGAGTAGAATATATGTGATGGTAGTGTTTTCTTAAAGATAACAATAAATATTTATATCAACATAATTATTTTCATGGTCACACAATGATATCGATGTTAAAACTTATAATTGAATATTAATTTGACTAATTATTGCTGCTATGAAGTCTTATCTTTACTCTATATATTAAATAATTTTTAGAATATTTTAATTGTATGACCTCTGGTGTAATTAAACAGCAATATTTCTGAGTTAGTTAATCAAATATCTTTATTTAGAACACTTATTTTATGTTTATTCTTCTTAATTCTAATTTAAGCTCGAAAAGGAAAAATTGCTGCTGATTGAAAATATTTTGAATATAGGTAATTAAATCTAATGATTCTTAAAATAAAATATCGATTTCCTAGACATTTCTTTACTAAAATTTTCTATTATAGAAATCTTGCCTTCACAGAAATAAATATCAAATCAAAATTTGGTCTGTTCAAGAAACTAATAAATCTAATCAATTTTGAAAATAAGGTTGCAAAAAATTCTCAGCACCAAATATATAAATAATTTCAATGCAGAGTAAATTTGTATATGCCGGAAATGTTGAATTTCCATAAAAAGGATATTCTTCATTTGAAAGATTTCTATAAAACATGTTGCTGTTAAATTTATTTCAGCTCTTTTTATATATAGTAATGCTCGTATTTTTAAAGAGATTTTATGTATTATTTTTAGACATTAACTAATTTTGTAATTTTAATTTTTTTTAGTCTAGGAAACTTGGTTAACTAAGATAAAATTTATAACGTTGTTTGTAATCAGTGAATTTTTCCTACAGCGAGCTTCGTATAAACGAAGAAATACTTCTTTTTTTTTTATTTAATCGTCATTAGTTTGACTTGTTTTAAATATATTTTCCTTTTCAAAATTTTCAAATTAGTTTTATGTTTCTAAGATTTTTAAAGAACATACCTGTAGCAATTCGAATACCTTGAATTGAATTACATTTATTTGTTTAATTGAACTCTGTAATAATAAATCATCATTAATTAATACTTGTAAGAAAAGTAATAAAATACACTGCACATTATTTTTTTTTTAATTTAAAAAAAATATATATACTTTTAACTAACTCTTTCTTTTTTCAACGTTTGTTCAAAAAATGTCGTAACTACCTATACGTATAATCTAAATAATTTAAATAATGTTCTGGAAAAATACTATTTTACTAGTTTTAATTTGAATTATTTTATCTCGTTACTTATTTAAATTATCCGTTTTTTATATATGGAAAAAAATTGTATTTGTAAACAGTGTCTTTTATAATGGATTAAGTTAAGAGTAATTATTATATGAATATTTAAATTTAAATAACAACGTGAATTACACATTAATCATTCCTTTTATAAGTTAACTACACAACACATGCTAATCAGCAGGAAATAAGCAAATTGAAAATGTATTACATACCTATAGCTATATATTTTGCTCATACAAAATATATGTTTAGCTTTCTTCATGCTAACAATATTGTACCTCCATAAAATTGTAATGAGCTTTGACCTAAAATATGAAGGATATCATTTAATATACACTGCTTACTTGAGCTATGTTTCATTATGTATATGTAATTTCGGTTCAATTTCTAGAGTTATTTATAATAATCGGAATTGAATTTTTTTGATTTTGGAGACTGTGCAACAGATTAATTAACTTTGTTGATAGATCTTTTATGTTATGTTCTCTTTTTTATTTAATGTTTGTAACATAAAGGTTCTATAAACAAAGCTAATAGGAATTGAAGTTTAGTCAAAAATTATACTGCCGAGCAAGATTGGCCTCGGCACATTTGGACTACATCTTGAGAACAGTAAGAGTTACAGCAATGCTATTGTATGATTTATAAAGGATGTAGACAAAAAATGCTAACACTAATGTTTCCAGGAAGTTCTAACGTTTACAGGTAGCTAAAAATCGAAAATAACGTAAAAAAAGTAGCGAAGCCAACCTTGCTTTCGGAAAACTTAAAATACCCAGGCGTAAGTTGTTGTCCGAGAATTGATGTGTTAACCAAATCTAAGCCACACGTTTTCTCATACTACTTAAATCATAAATATTGAAACAATGTCTTGTTTTATTTATAAAAAAATTAACATATCATAATATTTGTGTAGATAAGATTCTATCTTAAATTTTGTACCAAGATAAAATACTAAAAATGTTTCGTTTTTTATTTATATTAAGAGTTTGAAATACATCATAAGCACCAGTCTTTTTTGGTTGGTATAATCATTGACAAACCAAAAAATATTAAATTTATATCTCAGCTCACATCATAAGTTTACTAGATAAGTTTTTAACATACACTCTACGTTTATGCACTTAAAATAAAACCAATTTTAAAACGCCTGATGCAGCAATGTAGATTTGCTACATTCTAACTACAATATTTATTATGTATTATCATATATATACATTATACATTGCACAAGCTCATATAAAACCATTTCATTAAATTTATGAAAAACTGAAAGTTTTTATTACATTCATAAAAAAAAAGAAGAAACAAACAAATAAATACATTTTCAGAGAAATTTGAAATTTACATTTAATAAATTGTGCTTTGCATTATCTATAACCATTATGCATGTATGTATGCGGTACGGTGTATCTCTCATTATAAAAATTAAACATTATTAACTTTGTTTCAGCTTAGTGAACCAATTCTAATAATATTTATAATTTTCGACTTATTTTTTATTTAATATAGCTATATAGCTTTTACATTTACATTTAAAAACGTTCAAATATGCGCTTTTTGTTATTGTTTTAAAGTCGTAGTGTATAATTTTGCTACCTACCTTCAAGGATGTGAAAGTTACTTTCTTTCGTTACAGTTATTCATTATAGTCATTAGTAACGAAACAAATAAAACGTTAGAATTAGTCGTTAGGAACGAATAACGAAATAGTGTTACAATTTTTTTTTTATTATTTTGTTATTTTTGTCATTAGACGGTATTTTTTTTAAAAAAAAAAAAAAAGATTTTAAAGTCAAATTTTTTTAATTATTTTTATACGGTTAAGAAATGCAAGTTATTCGTAAATTTAAGCTTTGGAAAAAAGTAACAGCGTTACAGTTAGTCATTAGTCTTCATAAAAAAGTAAGAGTTAGCGAAAGAACTATCAAAAGTTATTATAGACCTTACTTAGTCACAGCCGTTAGTCACAGCCGTATCATTTCATACAAAGTTTGAATAAGTCTCATTAATATGCATATATTATATTGTAGAAGACTCAAAGGTCCATATGATTTGATACTACACTGTTTATATATCGATTTTCAAATACGAATTTTTATTAAATGCCTTAAGCTTTTTGCATATATGTCTTCACTGAAATATAAATATTTTCTCTGCATTTTACTGCAATATTTGTATTTTCATATTATTTTGCAATTTAAGTAAATAAACGTATAAAAGTATAAATGTTTTGAAACTGTTTAAATTTTGTCGATATATGTCGACACTTTTTTATTTAAGTAAAAGTTTTTGTTTTTATATTCCCACATTATATAATATTTCAGTTGCTGGAAGTTTCGATTTTTTTTTTACTTGAACACTGAAAGTTTCATACATAAGCACTTTCTAATAATATAATAACACCGAATTTTTCTCATCTTCGGAAATTGTTTTATGAAAACTTAGAACATCATTCTTGTTACAGAATTTCATATTGTTTTTATTTTAATTTTAAACAACACAGAGATAAAACCAAATTAGCTAATTCCTTAATGTTAAATAGTTAATATTCGAAATTAGATTAGGTGATAAACAACAATAACATTTTTAAAATCGCTTTTCAAACTTGGCGATCTTATTCTGAAAAATCATATATTAATTTGTTTAACCCTTTTATTTTTTTTTTCTCTTTTTTTTATAGCACTGCATGTTTTGTAACCCCATAAAAAATTATGTACATAAGCGGCTGATATATGAAAAAGTAAATTCAAAAAAATCAAAAAAAAAAAAACATACATCAAATTTAAGAAAAATCTTAGAGACGAAAATAAGTTAAATATATTATTAATTTCTAATTGATTTGCATGAGATAGAGAGATATACTAATATGAAATCCATATAAACTGTGAATACAACTTTTTTTTATTATTTAAATACATTCAATGAGAATTTAGTTCTTTTTTTTTTGTAATAAGTTTGTTATCAGAGCATAAACTGCATTGCATTTAAAAATTTCACAGATATACCTACATAATTTTAGTAATACTATAACTATAATTAGTAAATTGTAACATTTTATTAATTAAAAATATGATTTTTAATTTGTACGTATTCGTATTAAATTGAGTAACTAATTTAACTTTATATATTAGTATTACATATATATATTCTACCTAAATCGTCTTTACCTTCATTAACCTCTAAATATGTATTTATTAAGTTGACCTATATATTGACCTATTTACTATATAGTTAAATAGTTTATAGTTATTGTACTAATTATAATACACTTATATAAATTATATATAATTAGATTTGAATTCGTGTAAATTTTATATTTATAAGCAAGCATATAACACTATTTGATAATATTATTAAATAATTTGAAATTTGAATATTCCTCCTTTAATATAATTATTATACTCATTCACTCATATTACTTTTATATAATATATTTTTTAAATGTTTTTGGTTTTTCTTTCATATCTATTTTATTAAAACCAAAAAAAATAAATAAAAAATTATCGATTAAATTGATGTTAATAGTTTCAATTGTATTCCACTAACCAATCAATAGGACCAAATCGAATCAACGATGGATGAAATTACGAACAACAGTTCAATTATCATCGGCCATACAGAAAAAGCCACCATTAAAACGAGAAGATTCATTTTTAAAGAGATTTTCAACAAGACAAATACCAGAAACGCAGGTAATTTTTTTCTTTCATTTTTGTATTTGACATTAGATGGGAGTGAAATGGCAAAGCTGTTATAAAGAGAGGCTATTAATTTGAAATTTATTAACTATTATTCAGATATTGACGTTCTAAATGGTCATAAATTATATTAAATTTTTATGTTGACTATAAAGTAAATAAATAAATCTATTTACTATAATTAGCTAATTATATTTTATATATATTTTTTCTTTAATCGAATTTTTAAAAATTATATGAATATTTCCAATAAAAATAATTAGAAAAATGAAATTTTCCATTCATGCTAATTACAGGAGCACAAATACACATTTTTGATGTTTAGTTTTTTATTATTTATTTTTCATTATTTAATAGTTCGGATGCGGCATTACATGTATTGACACTTTAAATATTTATTACCTTAACTTCTCTGAAAATTTATAGTAATTTCTATAAGTTATGGTAACGTCATGAGGTTTTAAATATTTCTTTAAGTTTATATGCTTGTGGGTACTAGTGCCCAAAACGTTCCTTACCAAAACCTAATGGATCTTTCTAATAATGTTATTACTTAGAATTCCGATTATGCCATTTAAAATATTACTTCAAAGTAATTTATACTACAAAGTAGAATTTATAGTTACTATTATGTACGAACCAGTGGTTGGTAATTTGTCAATGGAAACCGCCTTACCCACAGTACGGATACACATATTTACCGAAAATTGGAACTTCAATGCCGGTTCTGTTTTGTTATTGTTTAGCCATTATTTTAATTAAAATATTATAAAATCACATTTCAAATAATTTCTTTAAAATAATAATAATAATAATAATATCAAACGAGTACCTTTCCCTAATATTTCTAAAATTATATTTAAAAGCTAGAAAAATGACACAATAACAAATCAAACCAATAACGAGAAAATGGCAAGTATAATAATATACATTCCATATCCGACTTATAATCAAATAAACCAAATCGGAAGATATTATTGTCACATATATCAGCCCCCCCAATGCCTTATAGTTAAGCTATACACATACAGGTACCTTCCCTATTTATATGTTTAGAAAAACAATAATTTACTTTTTCTTAAATATATTATATTGCCTTACGGCTAGACAGTATACCGACCAATTTTATGATAAATAATATTTAATTTTAGCTTTGTTTGTTCAAATCTATTTTATATCATTTTCAAAACAAACTTTGTTTAAAACAATCTCGTTTTTTTTTTTTTTTTGTACGTCTTCTAGTTTATTCGATGTGCTATTTCAATTTCATACATTTTGATACTTTTCGATTTATCTTTAACTCATATAACACAACATATAAATACGTCTTCTTCTATACTTTTTCTTGAAATTCAAAAATAGAATAGATTTTTTTTTTTCCTTTATAAATGTTTCACGATCAAGAGGGATTTTCCAATGGGTGAAATATTAATAGACATATAAAATGTGAAATTGTATGACTTTAGTCTTTCGTTGTATTTCGTCGTCTTACTTTTTAAATAATAATGATATGGGGAAGTGTGTATTTGGTACGTTTACGTGATGTAAACTTGTCAAATTACATGGATAAGTTGTTTAAGTAGCTGATGAAGAATCTATATGTATTCTATTTATTCCATTAACAATACCTTTTAGACTTGTCAATTTATATGAAAAAGATATTTCATGTTTGTGATTCATCCAATTTTTCTTTTTCTTTTTTGTTTGGTTCAATATGAGAAGAAAAATTATATAAAAAATGATGTTTCATTATTGTTTGAGTTAACTTCTTTTTTTTGCTGTTGTTGTTGAAGAGAATGTGGTTAATTTACTTGAAAGTGAAGATGAACTCTTGTGATTTCTTTTCCTGTAATTTTTTTTTTATTTGCTTGAAGTTGCTTTAAAAATAATTCAAAAGTTGGATTAAAGTGTAGATCAGTGTACACAGAGGAGTAGAGGACGTAGTTTTCTGCAAAATTTATCTATCTGGAAGCGTTTTTAATTTAAAACAACAACAAAAATCTCAATAAACCGTGCACAGCATGGTTTATGTTTTTTGTCTCCATTATTATTTGTACTGCAAATACGGCACTGTATGTACCTCTGTGGGCAACAATAACAAAATACATTGCTTTGCCCACAGGATAAGCGGTGCCTAGCAGAATTGTTCAACACACTTTAAACGCATAGTTGCGAGTTTTGAAATAATTTACATTAGTCACAAAAAATGTACAGTAATTTGTGTATATCTAAATCACACAAAAATAAATGTAATCAAGATGTTCGAAATCTCGTACACTTGTTAATTAAATAACAAATATTGTCTGAAAATTTGTCATTTTATCTTTCTAATCATAATTGAATGTATATAAGATGTACGAAAAAAAAATATATAAAACGTAAACAATACATATATATATATATAAATTATTTATATTGAAGGGAGTTTACTACCTCGATTTTCTTGTTTCCTTAAATTGCGTTGTCACATTTTCGAAATAAATAGCAACTAATTTTTCATTTAGCATCATTCTTCTAGTTCTTCATCATCATCATCACCGTCGTCATATTTTTCTCTCACAATTTTGTGTGTGTGCGCGTTTTTTTTTTATCGTCCTTCGAAATGTATGTATATGCAAATAAATTTAAGTGATTATACCTACTTGTCAGAGTTTTTCTTTTTCCAGAACTTACAAAGCATTTTATTTTATGTTTGTATTATTATGTACATACATTAATCTATCTATACGGCGTTACCTACATGTTATATATTTAAATGGAGAAAATTGGTAGACACTGTATTTTATCATATCTAGTATGTTGGTTCAGTTTACTTACGATATACTAATGTAAGTGTATTTGTGTTTAAACACATAATAATTTAGGTACTTATGTACTTCCCTCAAATATTTAAATTCTTCTGTATTTTTTATTTTAAATAATCGTATATCTACCTACTCACTCTCTTATAATGACTTTTTTTTTCTATTTTATCGAGTATCTCACATGCCTGCAAATATACTTTGTTCTTCCTCTTTCATTTCTTTTTTTTTTATCTAGAACACATATGCCAAGTTCCATAATATATTTCCAGATTAAATTTATGTTAATGTAAGCGCGCATATCTTTTACTTTGTTCTCAAAGTAAAGAAGCATTGAGGTGAAAACAATTTCTTTTTTAAAACCGTAAATTTTCACGGTTAAATATAATAAGTTAGATAATTTAAACCATATAAATGAGCATAAATTTAGATGAAACTGCGATATGAAACTGCTTAAATAATTGTCTGAATATTTTTGTTTTGTATTTTATTATATGAGCTGCATAAATATAATAACGATTCTTTTGGAAAGAGCTTTTTTCGATTATGTTAATTCCATTCATAAAACTGGGCCGAACTGATAATAATTGTCCATATTTTTTATTTATTTTTTTTTTTTTCAAGAAAATGCTTCTTTCAAATTATATGTATAGCTCGATTTTTTTAAGTTTCATATGACTTATGGTTAATTAATTAAATTGAAATCAATTAATCGAACTCTCGATAAGTTGGAATATTTGATTACAGCTATGATCTGAAGATAGAGGTCCGCATATCGATTATATAACGATATAAAGATGTGATATATTGATGTACAGTACAGATCAAATATCAGTTCGATATCAGACCTCTATTTTAAGAGCATATGTGTAACGTCAGCTTATACGGGCAGAAGTTATGACTTCTCTAAAGGTGAAAAATTATGGCCGCTTTATCGTGAAATGGGCATGTCGTTTTATGCGTATTAAGCCCTCAATCGGATTTGACTCGACAAAGGGAAATAATTAAAACGAGCTGTTTTATTATATTATGCATTGACTGGCATCGATACTGATCAGCACTCGGTCATCCTAGAGGCCAGCACTGGTCTCCTTAGTTTTTTTTAAATTTTAGAACCAGCTCAAGAAACCGAACCACTCTTTTTCATTTTCACCTAAAAAACCGAACCTTCTATTTTTCTTCTAAGAAATAGCCAAACCAAAGAGACGAATCCATTGTCGTAAAGGAAAGCTGCTACGAAACGTCGGTAGGTCGCCTCATTTAAAATTTAAGACAATCGATGAACCTGGAATCTAAAAATGCCTGCCGGGTTTCGACTAACTTGCGTACTTGCGTACTTGCATAAAGTCATCTTAATATTAGCATAGTTCACACTTATTGTAAATGAAATTACTTAAAGAAAAAAGAAATATGTATGAGTAACAAAACATAATTGTTTTATAACAATGTGTAAATAATTAGCAGAATACAAAATGTATGTCATGAGAAATAATAAATAAAGGCACGAGCTTATAATGACAATACAAAAATTATATGTATTTATTGCGCGTGCAGTTTAGTGTTTCTAAAGGAAATATAAATAAAATATAATATAATATCTCCCTTACTTTATATATTAAATAAGTAAAAATATAAAGAAATAAAATATTGTCGTTCGCACATTTATAATACATTAATAATAAGAAAATAAAAGGAAATGTGTTTTTTTTTCTTTTAAATATTTTATTATCACAGTTATTATTCATGATCATGATGGTTTTTCTAAACGATTTTCCGTTATATTATTTTCTTCTCGTCTTTTTTATTTTCACAAAGCTGAGGTAATACGCTGTAGTTGCTGCCTATCAGCTATCTGAATATATTACGTATTATATTTTATTAAAATAAAAATCCAAAATATGTCTACTTCTGTCGCAGTAACGAACCATAAGCAAAACTCTAAAAAGCTAAAATTAAATAATAAGCGAGAACACCCAGCAAACATTGGAGATTTCTTGTGTATCTTCAAGATATTCTATCGTCAGATAGAAATTCTGACCAAAACCATAACCTCTAGCTCTAGTAATCTAGAATGCAGTTCATTTGCGAAATATTTGAGAAAACACAAACGGAATGACTTGCGACAATATTTTTGTATTTGGTTTTTTAAATTCATCCAAAAAGATACATTTTTTTAAAAAAATGTCGCCTCTTAATTATATTCTGTATCTTTTACAAAAGTATTTCACAGTTATTCAAGGCATATACTATAGAAGTATCCTTGGATGTCCTAATCAACTCAAAGGCTACTTTTATCCGCTGGTATGAGCAAGTCGAAAAAAATAATAATTTAGATTATTGACCTTGAACTTCATTCACATATTACCATTTGGCTTACTAGTTTTTGAGATCATGACAAATATATACAAAAATAATAAAAATAGAAAAATGATTTTCTTTTCGCCATTCAATTTAGATTATTTCTTAGAAAATATTCCATGTTCTCCCCTCTAGTGTTTGTTGTTGATTTTTCTCATTTACCACGAAATGAATGAATGAATTGATGTGGTTTAACGCTGTTTGATTCTAATCGATTCATTTGATCTATGTTTTATAAAAAGAAATTACGTATAATTAGTACTAAATTTAAATTTTCGTAAAATAAACATTATTACCAGCGATGCCTGCTTATGGATATAATTGTTAAATTAGAAAATATATCAAAAAAGAAACAAAAACAAAAATTAATGTTTTAATTATAGAAGTCATTATTTTTCGATAAAAAATCTTGCAAACTCGTGTCGAATAAATTTTACAATATTTTGATTGGAAACGTTCGTCGGCATATTTTTCTTCAATTATCAAAATATTGTGCCTACTCAAGATTCACCATAAAAATATTATAAATAAAATTTCTTTATTTATGTATAAACTTTTTGCTCAACAACAATTTTCTCATGAAATTGAGGTAAAAATAATATAATAAGAATGGAAAGTTCTTTCTTATGTATTTTATAGCCTTGATCTCTTTACATTTTCTATAATCAGCGAATTATATAATTATACCATATTCAATTCATCATTATATTATTTTAATGAATTTTTAACATTTTTTTTATAATAATGAAATAAGTTCTTGTTTTTTTTCTTCTTGTTTTTAATTATTTAGGAAACAATGGAAGAAACTGGATCAGAGAGCGCATCAGGCGAACATCATGATAAAAGCTTAAAACGTCGACGACGATACAATCAAAAGCGTCGTTCAGTTGTAAATCCAGATGAAAATTTTTATTTTTATTGGCTAATGGTGCTCACCGTTTGTATTTTATATAATTTATGGACGTTAATTGTACGACAAAGTTTTCCGGAATTACAGGTTTGTTTGCAATAAAAATTACAGTTTTTCAAAAAGAAAATAATAATTAGATATAAAATTTAACCCCTATTTAAGTAATAGCCGGTAACAACATGATTAATAATAAAAAAAAAATCTCTCTCTCTTTCTATTTCATTTTATTTATTTAGGAACAAATACCAAATTTTTGGTTTGCATGTGATTGCATTAGTGATATTATATTTGTTTTGGACATTGTTGTTCAACTACGAACTGGTTATTTAGAGCAAGGCCTGATGGTAAGTATTAATTTTCTTTCGTTTCCCTTTTCCTTTTAATATTTTTCTTCATTTTATAATTTAATGAATAATTTGTACATTGTTATGAAAAAAGAAAAGAACTGGAAGTAGAAAAATACTATTTGGTTTGGTTCTTTAATTGAATGTTCAGTAATTTTTAATTTTTAATCTTATTATATTTTCAAAATAAAAAAAACAAAACAAAAAAGGGAAAAGGAAAAGTGCTGCACAGTGAAATGAGCAAATAAAAATCTTTTACATATTTAAATAAAGACAACTCCATTTTAGAATTTAACTTATACAATAAAAAATGTAAACTTGTATTTCGTAATAGATGATGAAATATAAATATGAAAGAAGATATGCGCATACATTTTCTACAATGTATATATGTAGAGTATACATTCTACATTCTACATGAACATAATGATAAATATTATAAAGGTTCAGAGAAACTCTATTGATGTGAAATGTTATGTAATAGTGCTCGCACTTCGCATGAAAGATTTCAGAAAACTGAAGAAATAAATATTCGATTATTAGCGCACGTTTTCTTTTCATGAAATTTAAAGTTAAAAATTTATACTCATTTCAATCACAGATAGAAAATGATTTATAATTTAATCGACTTTTCGCTTACATTATTTGAAACTGGTCCTGGTTTATTATAAATTATAACCGTTCAAATTAAAGATTAAATGTTAATTTCCGGTTTTGCTGTTTAACAATTAATAATTTAATTATATACTTTTTTCTTAAGAATATGAACATGAGAATCAGGAAACAAAAAGGTAGGCTACGAATTTCATTCTATATTTTTTTCGCTTTAAATTTGAAAAAGTAAAATAGGATAATCCAAAAACCGAATAAACCGCAACAAAAAAAAACGCGAGAAAAACCGCGCAATTTTAGAAATAAAGGTGGGGTAATTTTTTTAAATTAAAAAAAATATACTATTTTTTGTTCAACTAAAAAATAAACTATTTTTTCTGAAATCGAAAGAGACAAATTTTTCTTTAAATCGCCCCACTCACCCACCTCCGTGCGCAAGTATTATTATAGCCCCTCAGATATAAAATGACACTTTACATTTCCATTTATTGTGATTTTGCTAAGTTCATTTTCTTAAATCATAAAATTATCAGATATCGCTATAATTTAATTAAACGTAATTTATAGGTTTCCTACAGTTCTTAGGGCCATCTATTACTCGTTAAATACATTGCTTTTGGTAAAATTTGCATCAAAATTAAATTATTACTTTTTGACAATGAAATAGATTTTCGGAAAGAATTTCGTTCAATCATGTTAACGCCTTTACATTTTCTTCGAATTTCATACAAGTGTATCCTCAATTTCCTCGCAAATTTATCTTTATTAGCTCTCTATTTTATGTTCAGCGACAACGATCTATACCACTCAGCACCATCAAGAGCTATTGACATAATTTCACTCGATCACCCAAATCGTTCTTTAATAATAATACCATATTGCCTGTAACTTTTATTATTAATGCGAAAAATTGAATTCAAATAAGTAGGCAACAACAATGAAAGACCGCATAACCGTTTCGTAGTACATTCGTATGAGAATGATTAATACAATTCTTTGTAGAATCCTTGTGAAAAATTTATAAAATTGCCTTTTAAACGTTTTGTAAAGATTTCACAAGTATTCCGAAAAAAGGGGACATACATAAAAATTTTCACGGAAATTTTCAAAGTCTCATAGACTTACAAACAAATATGAATTAAAACCAGATACTATATATTTTTGAATATTTTTATTGCATGGAAATTAATAATACATACCAATACATGTATTTGAATTTATTCAATGTAAAACAATTTTTTTTTTTTTTTTAATTTAAAAATAAAAAAGCGAAGAAGAAATGAAATATTACTCGATTTGTTTGTGAATACCGCTGCCATAGCCTATAAACCTGAAGCTATTATGAGTTATTGATTTCGGTTTATCATTTTTCATATAATATATTTTTATTTATTGAACTAAAGCTTAGAGCTTTATTCAATAAACAGGCAAGAATAATAAAAAAAAAAAAAACATGAAAACAGAAAAGTGTTATTAAAAGTTGAGAAAAAGTGTTTTGTGTTGAAAAAAAAAAAGAAGAAAAACAAAATGAAAAGAAAAGCACATTTTTGTTATTTTAACTTATAATTTCCCATACTTGAAACCATAGTCTGTCACATTATTAATTTTTTTTTTATAATAATCGACAGTACGATAGAAAAAAAAAAGTAATAATTAAATTTTTAAATCTTTTTATTGCCTTTTGAGAATCAAACAATTTTTGTGTGTAGACTGGGAATTCTAAGGCAGTTATGAGGAGTTACTTTAACCAAAACTATATTGGGTAGGAAATTTTCGTTGAAAACATAATTTCATCAAAGTTATATAATTTTGCCATAAGACTTTAGTACAATACAATGCTACCTAATGCATAATATTTGAAATTAATATAAGCTAATCATCATAAAACTAAATGAATTCGATGATTTGAATTAAGTAGATTATATAATATATATATAGTTCTTTTTTGTTGTTGCTGAAAACCTTCAACAATAATCTCCAAATGAATTTGACCAAAAAGAAAAAAAATATTCGTTTTTTTGACAAAATCAAATAAACTTTTATTGCTTCCAAAAATCGTATACGAACTTCACTCACGTCTTATACTCCACATGTTTATGTCTTAAAGGCATCGTATTCACCCCATTCAGATCACATAAAGGTTTCCTAACAGATGAATTTTTTTTTTATTTTTTTTTATCTATTTGGTATTTTATATGAACATTTAGCCACATACACACAGACACCAACTATATTTAGATACGCTTAGATAGGCTAACATTACTGCTAGCTGATCTGCACATGAAAATTCTATATTTACGCTTACAGAACACATACGCACATTTCATATCTTCGTTTTTTTTCTTCATTTTTTTTTTGCCCCACATTTATATCATCAGAAATGAAGAACTACTTATAGGTTTAGAGGTATACTTACAAGTCACACATCGCACGCAACACAGTACATCGAAAAATCGATATAAAGCATAAACTCATATGAGATAGGAAAAAAAAAGCATCCAATAGCCCTATCCTATCCTGTATTATAATATGATGATGATATTATCGAATATTATGTGAACAACCAATTTTCTTTCAACACTATATTCAACTCCAGCATACAGCGAGCCAACATAAATGCTACATTCCATAACATATATATGATAATAAAGTCTACCAAGTATATGTCGAAAACATACTATTAATCGTATAAATGAGAATAGAAGGGAAAAAAAGAAAAAATTGAACGGATCTATAAATGCGTCTGTTATTGATAGTACCAGAAGAAATATAAAGAGAATTCCACGGCCAGCCATCATTATAACCTCTTAACTTAACATTTCTAATAATGTGGTCGAGAGTTTTGTGTGAGGTGATAATTTATGGTCATATTCTGATGAAAAGTTTTGCAACGAAATTTTACGGATTTTTATGTTTGCCCTAACGCACATTTACCTAAAATTAAAGAAACCGCCGTATGCTCGATGAAGAAGTTTTCAATATAATAAACCTTAAAAATAAAGGTTTAGATGTTCTAGTATAATGAAATAGATAATAAAATGGCTATTAAAGAAATCTTTGGTGGATGCCATAAATAACTATGAAACGATAATACTTAGGGAGTTTCTTCGATAGTTATGATTATAGATCTTATGCCACTGGGGCATAATGTCAAAATGTTATAGTTTGTTTTAGAGCTCGTTTTAAAGTATTCTAAAGGAAATGTTAACGTTCAAAGTCTCAGAATTAAGCAAGCTTTCATTAAATATATGTTAAAGCTAAAATGTTGCGATGACATAAGTTGTGTTCTTTTTCTTTTTTTTTTCTTGCGCTTGATCTGGATAGATTCCGATCATTTCTTCAACAATACTAGTAAGTTTTTGTATGCATATATGGCATTCTCAACAAACAACAAGTATGTGTGTGTGAATTTTGATATATATAGAGCAGAAATGTCACATATCTAGATCAACTTTACACCAATTATTCAGATGGTGTAGAATTGCTCTGGATAAGTGACATTTCTGCTCTATATAGATCAAAATCCACACACACATACTTGTTGTTTGTTGACAATGCCGCATATGTATACAAAAACTTTACTAGTATTGTAGAAGAAATGAGTGGAATCTATCGAGATCAAGAGCAAAAAAAAAAAAACAAAAAGAACACAACTATAGGGAAATATAAAATACTTCTTAAATCTTATATATATAACTTGCAAATCAAAAAGAAATGATGAATTAAATAATAATCGTGATTATAACAAATTTAATAAATTTAATAAAAAAAACTTAAATATTTTTATTATTATATTATTTAAATTTATATATAAGTGGTTACTAATTATAATTATGTAAGCAATATGAATTGTATTATTGCTGAAAGGGTAAATTAATGAAGAATGAAAATGAAAATGAAAGTTTGAGAATATTGCTTCTAAAACATTTTTTTTTCTGTCAATTTTTCAGAATACATCCTTCTATTTTATTTTGTTCAGATCTATATGCTCTTATTTCCAATTTTGTGAGTTATAAAATTGATGCTACCCCGTTGAAAAAATGATAATAAATCTGACTAGAATACCACCAGCAATAAACCACTTTATGCAGAGGTTATGATATTCTATAAGCCATATCTCAAGACTTCTTTAAGGCTTAAATTATTTAAGATATTATGTTATTCTCCTTGTTTTCTGTATATATTTTGCACAGACGAGTCTGACACAAGACGTACGTCTATCCTGTTTCTAATGCGAGTACAAATAAAATTTTGGTTACAATGGCTTTTCAACTGATCGCTCTATTTTCAATTTATTCATATTCAAATATAAAATAGTAATTTTAGTCACAAACATTATTAGTAAATTGCGGATAGAAAAACAAATGTTTGGAATAATAGCTACAATTAGTTGTTTTTATTATTTCACTAAAAAGAAATCTTGCTCGTGGAATGATTTTGTATTAAAACCTCAGCTCTTCGATATATTTGAATTTATCGATATTAATTGTGTATTCATTAAGCATTTAAATAGTTACAAGGCGTATAAAATTTTTAAACAATACCAACAACTATTTGTATACAAAAAAATATATATTGCTAAAAAATGTCATTATAATAATTTAATACAAACCACAAAATGCCAATCCAAAGTTAACCGAATATTACCACATAGAAACAATTAAATTCATCAAAACCACGGAACCCCATTATATAAACATAATATTTTCGAATACTTACTGTTAACTAAAAACAATAAACATTGTGTATACACCAAGCTGCAAAAACAGTTGTTCAAAATTCTAAACCCTTATCGTTTTACTCAAATTAGTAATTTTTATTATAATAGAAATTCATTAAAATACCGGTATCATGGTATTTAGATTTTCATAATATTAATAGACTCACAAAGAGTATCCCATTGTTAAAGGCATAAGACATTTATTAATTTTCATTATCTTGGTATTTCTCATAATATTATCTGAATGACTGATAAAAGACAATAATTTCCTGTTATTTTTATGACTAAAAATTTTCTATTAAAAACCTTTCATTAGCAAAGATAACAGTTATTTTTCTGGTGTATGCTTTGTCATATTAGCTATTAAAATATACAGATACACGTTCATTATTAACAGAAAATCTGATACCTTTTTACCTATTATATCGAATGAGGTACAAATTGACATCAAAATTCATAATTCATATTGCGTTAATTTGTTTATTATTGTTTTAGATACGACACTAAAACACAAGTACCATAAATTTTGTATATTATGTGACTACTTTAACTATGTTTTTTGTATATAAGCGATCTCTATTCAATGCCACACACCATTCTACATGAAACACATAAAGTCCCCTAAAAAATTTAAATTTCATTAACAACGAAAAGGTTAATAAAATATGCCTGAAAGTGTTTTAAAGTATAATAATAATATCCAGAACGTATATGAAAATATATTCAGAAAATTATATATATTTTAATAAGATTGGTAGGTATTTTTTGGTAGGTCTTGTATATTTTCATCTCATCCTTTACATAGCAATAATTTAACAAGTAAAGTCTTTTAAAGGGTTACGTCTAATTGCTATTTTAGTTTGTTGCGGGTGGATGCCTTTTTACGAAAATTCTATGTTGTCTATTTATTAAAACATTGTACATTTTAAGAAAGGTGTGATTGTGTTAATATTTGATATTAGTATCTATAATAATATCTATTAAATTATGAAATAGCTTTTTAGTGTATGCCTGGTGACAATAGAAAGTGTCAATTAATATTAACAAATGAATAAACCATATTTTGGTTGTAAATATTATTGTTCTAAGTTATTGTTAATTGTCTATTTACTCATTAAACAATACTTAAAACGTTTTAATGAAAGCCAATTAGTGGTATGTTTTGTTTGTTATAATTAAACCTGAGAAACTACATAATTTAAATGGAAGTAAAGCAAGTGTTCAGGGAATAATATATGTACATGTAGCTACCAGAAGATTGTGAAAAACAAAATATACATACGTATAGGTACTTCCTCATTAAAAGTTTTAATTTTCTATCTTTAATTTTTTTAAAAGGTAATCCTATAAAAAAAAAAAAAAATTTGGACTTGAAGAAAAACATCTGAAACTATATATTTTCATGTATGGTTGTGTTTGAGTTAGAAAAAAAATTGTTGAATCTTTCGAATCACTCGCATTATTATATTTTATTGAAAGTGCTTTCAGGGTATTTGATGATTCACTTTCCATAAAAATGTAGTTCTATTTATGTAACTATTCGAAGAATAGAAATGATCATGGAATAAACGTGAATTTGAATTTGAGATAAATAATAATATACGCATGTTTCCACAACATATTATGTAATCTGACATTGATAGTGCATATTAATAACTGAAAATACTCAAGGTTCATAAATATTGTTATATACTAGATTCATTATGCTGAACGTCTTGGATAGTCATATGTGTGTGTGCCCTAATGGAAAACCATACAAAACGATATACCAACCAAAATAGTGGAAAACCATAGAATCCACACTAAAAATGATTGTCCATATAATAATATTTTGTTTTAGTATGAATTCACTATATTTTTAGTATGGATTGGGTATGGTTTCTGATAATATTCTGGGCTTAGTGTAGTTTAACCGTCTTCTATACGGAATCCATACTATTTTGAAAATACATCCATATTGAAATTAGTGGTTTTAGATTGATACTATTTTCGTTGGTATATGGTTCTCGTATTTTGACGTCCTTTTATCATCATAAAAATGATGAATGGGCCATGACCATCCACTACTAAACGATAACATAAGTTACTATGTTTTTTAAATCTCATATCTAAAATATATTTTTAATTGGAAAATGATGTAAGAGAAAGTTATTCATATTATTAAAATAAACAACTTTATTGCTATAAATCAATTCTCAATTCAAACTGTATTTTGGATGTGAGATTTAAAAAAGATCGTAACTTTATGTTACAGAAAAGTCACTTTTAGCGTGGAATGGCCCCAATGATGCGGATTCTTAATTATACTTATTTTTCATGAGTCATCAGAAATATATTAAAATCATATTTCCTTAATAATTTTTTTTTTTTTTTAAATCACTGGTAGTTATCCTAGCGGCAGTGTTGGGAAAGATGATTTGCTTTTCATCTAGATAAGATAATAGATAACGTCACTTTTGAAAATCGTATCTAG
>JAABKK020016793.1:0-11874 GCA_011634745.2 Catotricha subobsoleta
AACAATTTTTTTAAAATTTCGAAAATTAGCAGCACAGCCAAAACGCATTTTAGCCAAATCGCATTTAAGCCAAAATGCAAATTTGCTTAAACGCATATTAGCCAAAATTGAAATTAGTTAAAACGCATTTAAGCCAAATTTTTTTAAACGCAGAACAGCCAAAATTGAAATTAGTCTGAACATATTTTATATTTATACATATATATTTTTTCCATTTCTTGTAATAGCATAAGTTTTTTTTTTAAAAATTGGTTTTCTTAAGACAACTCTTATTGGCATAAATGCCATGAATGGCAATGCAAAACATAATGGCATAAATTTTTTTTTTTTTTTTTTAAATTGGATCTTTTGAGAGTTAACTCTTATTGGCATAAAGGCCATGAATGGCAATGCAAAACGTAATGCCATAAAGTTTTTTTTTTTTTTTTTAAATTGGTTCTCTTAAGACTTAACTCTTATTGGCATAAAGGCCATGAATGGCAATGCAAAATAAAATGGCATAAAGTTTTTTTTTTTTTTTTTTAATAGATTTTCTTAGAGATTTGTCTAAATTTCTTTTTGGCTTTTATGCGTTTGACTAAAATGCGAATTGAAATATTTTTGCTTTGGCTGATATGCGTTTTGGCTCATTTGCGTTTTGGCTCAAATGCGAATTGGCTAAAATGCGTTTGGCTGATATGCGTTTTGGTTAATTTGCGTTTTGGCTAAAATGCGTTAATTTTTTTTTTTGCTACAACGCGATTGGCTCGCCAGCGTTGGCCTAAATGCGTTTTAGCTAGAATGCAACGAAAAATTTGGCTTAAGTGCGTTTGGCTCAAATCAGTTGAGCGCTTGCTGTGCTCCGCATTTTTTGTGTTAGAATTTATACTAGAAAGTTTGTGTCAAAATTTGAGAAAACAAATTAGAGGCCATCAAAGTGCTCTAAAGTTTTGATGATATGAGTTTTGGAACAAACCACTAGTTTTATCCAACACAACTTTCAAACACACAACAATCTAAATATTGTACCTGAACGGTTGGTCCAAGAGGGTTGATGTCTTCAGAATAAGAAGAATTGTTCGTTATGTCAAGGGGTTGTCGATTATGCAAACCCACCCCCTCCCTAAAAAAAATTGAGTTGGAGAAAACAGTGTTGTTCCAAAACTCATATCATCAAAACTTTGAAGCACTTTTTTTATTAAATTTTAACACAACTTTTCTAGGATAAATTCTAACACAAAAAATGGGTGAGACTCAAAATCTTAGATACAAAATTGTTTCCCATGCAAGTATGAAGGCCCCTTATACGTACACTTTACTGCACGCATAAAATTTCCTATTATTTAATTAATATTTTTCAAGACCCTGAAAAACCTTTAATCCAATATTTATATACTAAAACTAATTAAAATTTATTAATGGATTATATAATAAAAATTCCTCAACGCTACTCAAGCTTCCAAAGTATTTGAACGGCAAAAATATAGGGGTTTCACGTAGAACGGTTTGGTTTCAGAAGCATTTCAGAACGCTCTTCTAGAACAAGTTTAGAAAATTATTATAGCATTTCAAAAACCTTACTTTCAACAGACTTTAAATTTATCGAGGATCTGGTTACTACTTCAAACATTTTTCCATTTCATTAGGGGATCTATTTTAAAAATATGTTCAGCTTTATTACGAAATAATTGACAATTGAGGGAGCCGAACAAAATAATTGAACAATAAAACGCAAAATGGAAATCCGTTTAGAACATTATTATGTACAGTTGTGCAAGAATCCATAAATATAATTGAATTGCGAATCAAAATAGTATTATGTACTCTGTCTTTATGAAATTTATGCAATCATAAATTTAATCTAATTATGTATTTAAAAATATAAATTTTAAGAATCTATTAATGGAAAGAATTCCAGAAGTTTGAATAAACAAATCTACCAATGTATTTAAATTCTAAATACCTATCATTACACACACATTATATCCCATAAACAATAATATATTAAAATTGAAGAAAAAAAAAAAATTAAAATTAATAATAATATTCTACAACTATAAATTAAAATATTTTTTTTTTAAAATATATATCACCGTCCATTGACAATAAGGATAGTAGGGGTAAACAAATGTCACGTACTTACTTTCTATTTCCGTACTTTGTTTTTCATAGATTCAATCCAATCGAGTGTGCCATACATATAAATATGCGTTGTTTTATATATATAATATTTTTTTTTGTTCAATAAAAAAAACTAGATGTTCAAAATATATAATTAAAAATGTTAATATGTAATGCAAAACATTCAATAAAATTACCTCAATAACAAAGATCCTACTAAATAATCCAATATGGTATTTTCGTGCGTTCATTTTCTATGAATTTTAATTCTCTTATAACAGACAAATTTTATTTTTCATCACCCATTCTTCTTTTATAGTTTTTTTTTTTGTAATATTTTCAGATGCCATTATATATTATTTAAATTTGGCTTTTATTTTAATTAATACATTTATTATTAATTCATTGCTATTTGACACTAAAACAAAAGAATGTACGAATCTACGAAAGTACACAGTTGAATAAAAAAATGCCCCTTAGCTGTGTACTTTTAACATTGAAAGAATGCACAAAAAATTACGTTTTATGATTGGTCAATTCAAAAAGTTCGTATTACTATCACTAAGGGCGGTAAGCTTCATGCTTTGAAACCCGAGGTCCCGTCAAGTTTAACCGAATTGAAGTTTATCAAAAGCTCGGGTTACACGAGTTGAAGCTTACCTACCACTCTAAATGTACGCAACGTTGGTTTACCCTAAGTGTATGTATAATATCATGAAATTACTTAATTTAATTTTTTTTTAATTGATTTGAAATAAGATATTATTTCATTTATTCATTCTTCCCTAGTCGTCAATTTGGGTATACTTTTTGTATACCATTGAAAGTCGTTTTTGGAACAAGAGTATACTTTTCAAAGTATACTTTTTTGCCAAAAAAAAAAAACTTTATATGGTATACTTCATATACTTTACAAGGTATATAAATTATACCATGTAATGTATTTTTCTTTTTTAAAGTAGTAGGTATACAATAGGTATACAATTTCTTCGAAAAACGACCTTCCATGTATATCCAAATTCCATTAGGGTTTTATTCAAAATTAAATATGTATACGTATATATACACAAAGCCACAGCCACACATAATAATGAAGATGTGAGATGACACATACATCAAAAATATTAATAATAAAAATGAAAAATAAAAAAATGAAATATGTACCTCATTTTATTTAAAGCTAATAATTATTATATCTACTTAAAACTATTTAAATTTAAAATAGAAATAAAAAAAAAAAAAAAATGTTCAAAAATTTGTTAACTGTATACCGAAAATTGATAAAAATTATTTAAAAAAAAGTAAAACTATAACAAAATAAAAAAAATAGACAGAAAAGAGATATACTTAATAAAAAAAAAAGAAGAGTGAACAGAGTATTACATCAATATTCGTATTTGTATAAATAAATTTTATTGTTATTTAATTTTCATTAGCGTGTTTGTTTTCAGTGAATTTACTTACTTTTTATATATGCTTACAATATTGGACTCAGTAATAAATATTTTAAATAAATACCCAAAAAAAACAAAGAAATAACTTAACCGTAAGCCTCATTGCAGTCCTTAACCGTATGAAGAACGCCCAAATGTATCTCTGCAATTATAATTATGTATTATATTATTTATTATAGTTTAGTCTAGTTTTAAATTCAAATAAATTAACTACATAACAGATTTTACCTTTTTCTCTAACATTGTAATTAATTTGTTGGTGATAGAATTTCTTATAATAAATAACTGCCAAAATACAAATCGTTAAAAGTAGCAAACAAATAATTCCAATATACGATGAACTATTTGAATTATTTTCTGATATTTTTTTCAATAAATAGCAATTATCACAATCTGTATGATTATTTAATTCACAGGTGTAATTATTAATTGAACTCAATGTGTATCCTTCATAGCATTCACATGTAAATGGTGATATACACGTACCGTTAATGCAACCATTATTATTATTATCATCTTCAAAAATATCAACATTACCATCACCACAAATCGGTTCACAAATATGATCGTCTTGATAACCGTAATGCTGATAACCTTCATTGCATTCACAACTATCATGAGCAATACAGAAACCGTTGACACAACCATTACTACAATTTGGTACACATTCCGTGCCATTCTTTAATTCATAGCCTTCATCACACACACAAGTATCTGATCCTTGACATATTCCATTTATACAGATAATATTACAAAATGGTTGACATTCATGATTTGATCCGTTTGCTAATTTAAATCCTGGTTCACATACACATATTCCATTTTCACATTCACCAAATATGCATTCCACATCACATGCTTTCTGGCACTCTATGTTATTAATTAGATTATATCCATCATTGCACTGACACGTAAAGGGCTTAGCACAAAAACCATTGTTACAGGACGTATTACAATAAGGTTTACAAATGGTTGAATTGTATTCATTTATTATCAACGCTTTTTCTATGAATCCATCCTGACAAGAACATTTGTTTGGTTCCAGACATTCATTTGGTTGTTGACATGAATTGCATATTGGTTTACATATAGTCTGATTTATGAACTCTATCGTTATTAATGATTTGTTTCCTAAACATATGTAAATCATTTTAGTTAGTAAGCAGATAACTATGTGTGTGTTTTTTAATACGCATACATTTAATAATATATATTTACCTAAATTGTGATATGGATTTTCTTCATATCCTGTCCAGCACTCACAAGTATTAGGTTCGATACATGTTCCATTTACACAAACATCACAGATTGGAATACATTCGGCAGTACTGTCATTTGCAAACTTATATCCATCTTCACAACTTTCAGCACACACTGTCATATATTCATTACCTAAAATACTACTATATTTGATTATTGTTTAAAGAAAGGCGATAAAGTTAATATAAAATCTACAACCTATTTTTTGCATAATTTTCTCAAAACCATCATGACATTTACATTCATTTGGTGCAATGCATGTACCATTGTCACATGAATCGCAATATGGTTCGCATTCGTACGTTGAATATAGTATGAATTTGTATCCTGCATTACATTCGCATTGATCAGGAGCAACACATCTTCCAAATAAGCATTCCTGATTGCACTGAGGCTCACAAACGTTACTTTTCAGTAATGGAGGCTTAAATCCTTTATTACATTTGCAAATTCCAGGTGCAAAACATATGCCTAATTTTATATTAATGTTATTACAATAAATTGTATTCTCTCCAAATCATATTCTATACACTTACCATTTACACACTCTTCGTTGCACACTGGACTGCAACCACCATTCTCATTTTGTGCATAGCCATTATAGCACTCACATATATTAGGCCCGGAACACCGACCATGCTGGCAATCCTTGCAGTCTGGCATACATCTGATACATTTTTCAGTTATTTTCAGATTAAATTAATTAATATAAAATTATACCTGAATGCAGTGAATTGCTTAAAGCCATTGTGACAAGTACACGTATTCGGTGCGGTACAATCCGAATTTTCACAAACTTCTTGACATTTGGGAAGACATAAACCTCTTGAGAGATAATACCCATCGCAGCACACGAGTTTTTTTCTAGTTTCAACTATTATCTAAAGTCAATCACAATAAAAATAGAAATAAGTTAGTTAACTAAAAAAATTAAAGAGCAAGCTTATCTCTTGATTACTTTTGGAGTATTCCTTTTGCCAATGGATCGTATCAATTTTGTACATTCCTTACTTTCCGTTCCTGCACAGCGAACTCTTACTGTATCGTACTTGTGAAATGTTTCAACTGCCATTACAGTCTTTGTTACTCTAGAACAATAATAGTTTCTTTTTTAATCACATCTTTTATTATCTGTAATTTCTACGTTAAATAATTCGTATTTTATTTACTGAAATTTTTTTTCACAAATAGTTTTATTGTCTCTATCGATTCCGACAGATTGCACAATCATCATTAGCACCACTATCAATATGGAAGAAAGTCTATGTACTTCCGACCAATGCATAATGTTTGATAACTTTTTTTTCCTATTATTTAAAATTTGAAATTATTGTTTAATTAAAATTAATGTGAAACAGTACAATTGAACAGCAGCAAGATACAAAAACATTATTTTAGATTTTTTAATTATGGTTATGGTGAGTTATGATATGTAATACGTAGAAGAACATTGAATATGAATATGACATAATTGTGCGATAAGATTCTTCCGCTTTTGTTCTACGTTCATTATAATAAAAAAAAAAAAAAAATTGCAACGATAAATATGTAACAATAAAAAAAGCTTCTTATCTTTTTTTTTTCTTTTATATATGTAGTAAAGTATTGTTGAATCACTGGATTAGTAATGCTCGGTAAAAAAAGTTATTCCCCTTTAATTTTTTTTCTATGAGTTTTCCTGCATGACAGTAAAATAAAGCTAAGCCAAAGCATGCAGCGCCTGACCAACATAAGTAGTGTACGTATTGTATTGTAATAGAAGTATTTAAAATAAATACATATCATCAGTGATCTGGCATTAGGTGCTATCTGCAAGTGTCACGAATAGCATTAGGTGCTATCTATAAATGCTACAAAAAGCATGAGCAGCTATCTGTTTATGTTACGAAAAGCATAATAGTTCCTTATGCATTTTGTGACATTACAGATAACACCTAATGCCAGATCACCGACGATATACAATACAACAATAAGAATTCTATTAATTTTAATTCCGGCAATTTTTAAAGGTCACGGCCGCTATTTTTTTTTATCCTATTTCACAATTTTCTCATGGTCTATAGTTTTTAAACTTTTTATGTTTTTATATTTCTCACTTTACCTTTTTTAGAAGAAAAAAATTCTGATCTCTCGCGAATATAAATCACATACAAAAATAAAATACAATTAAATTACCAGTACGTTTCGACTTAATGCTTTGAGTTGACCCGTTTTGCACTAGATTAGACGGCTGCCTGAATTTATTTTTTCTTATTGCTATTATTAAAAATTACATTTATATTCTCTTTTCTTTATTTGCACACCTCCATTTCAATCCTTTATTATGCCTCTGCACGTAGCAATCCGATATTTAAAATATTTTTCCAAAAGAAAACCATTTTTGTTTTTTTTTTTTCATAACATTTTTTTTTGTTATTAATTTCGATGAGGTTTTTTAGCAAATAATTGAATTTTATTGTTTTTCTGTGATTGACTATCTTTCGGCGACATTTTTATTTCTGTTTAAATGATGACAGCTGCTAAAGGTAGGGAAAATCAAATTGTAGCTGCTATCGGTTTATTCACATAAAAGAAGCATATTTTAGAGCTTAAGAAGTTGATTTTTGAAGTTATGCGAATGATATACGCAAAAAAAAAATTAAAACCCAATAGTTGCAGTGACTATTATATATTCAGTTCAACTTTTCTTTATTACTTGCTGCACCTATAAATATATCTGATCTCATATTGCTATAGCTTCCTGAAATGGTGATATAGCCACTACAATCTAAAAAAAAAAAAATGTTTTGAAAGTTTGATTCTGTACAGCTCTATCTCATAGATATCAAAATCGTGTATATCATATATGAAGAAAAAAAACTCTTGCTCAGTTGACCAAAATTCATGTTTGTCCTAACTTGTTCGTACGTACTTTTCCCTCGATATCCGCATGGACGGATACATGGCAAGATATATGGATATTGAGGCAAAATGTCCTACGATTTAAAAAATGGAATTCGAGATTATATAATGGAAATCACAACGACAGTGCAGAGTTATTGTCCACAGATTATAGCATGGAATTCCAGAGGTTTTATACACGGATTATATCGGGGATTTTTATTGCGGATTATCCAGAGATATGTCCACACTTATGAATATAAATAAGGACGCTACCTGCGATAAGTAATGATATCCAGAGATACATTTAACAATGGACACTTTTAAAAAATTCCCATAGCCCATAGCAATATCCATACTTTTTCACATTGCGGTAAAATCATGACCTATTCATTATAATGTCCAGATGTTAAAAATATTTTGTCCTCAGAATAAAATTAGTTTGTTCAATGGGGAGGGAGTTTTAAATGAAACATTGATTATAGACTACAATTTATTGGGAACAGAAGAAGTTCTGGATGACACATTTCAAAATCCATAATTAACATAAAATAAATTCAATTTTTTTTTCTGGATTTGGGTTTCTACAAATTTATCATGAATGGATTTACGTCCTCGCAACAAAAACAGAATATCTATCTGGAGCTGATTGTTAGAATAAGGGCTCAGCTTGGTTAACGAGGGAAGTTGGAAAGAAAGTATTTGCGTCGAAAATAAAATAGTCTTACGTTTGAAGAAAAAAAAAAAAACGGTCACTATTTCCATAACCTTACCGAAAACCCACAAAAAGGGGAAACCGCATGTACCGTTCGTCCAAGCGTGTATTCTATTAACATACAATTTATAAAATATAATTACTTGTTTGAATGCGTGAATTAGTTTCAATTTAATTGTTGCGGCTATAAAACGTATGTATGGGTATGAAGCGTTGTGCCTCTCGCTTTGCTGAATTTAGTGAATTTAGTGAATTTATTTTCTATTATATGCTTTGTATTTGTCATTTCTTTTGAGTTAAATCATAAAATATATAAAAATTACAAAGAAAGAACGATAAGAATAAATACGAAAAAAAAAAATTGCAAAACTTCTTAACACTTCCTTTATTACTTATGAAATATTTGTTTTCGTTTGATTACATCTGACTAAAAAATGATTAATGTTAACACATTAAATACATTTACATGGAAATAATTGCATCACTGTCTATTTTAAAACTTTAATTTATTCAAAAGATAATAGTTTTGTTGTGTTTTGAACTCATTTTCTGTTTAAAATTAATATTTTTTTTTTATTCGTCATTATATTTGTTTATCAGTGTCAATGCGGTTTTTCTAAATGAATAAACGAAGACATTGTTTTTTTAATCTTGCATTTAAGTTTTTGGGTTTTGGGTAGATTTTATTTCTATATTTATTCAAATATATTTTCGTGGAATTTTTTTTATGAATTATGAAAGAAAAGTTTAATTTTAATTTTTTGCACATTATTATTATTTATTATCTGATCAATTTAATTTTCATTTATAAGAAAGCAATTTATTGTAAGGTTTTTAATAATTATATGGATAAGCTTATCAAATTATGAGTGATTTGTAATTGTAATCATCGATACATTTTTAATTAAGCGCGAAGAACACATGATTGACTTCCTTTTATAGATCTATCCTTAACATATCCAGCATTGCAAATGCATAAACCAGGACTGGAACAAACGCCATTAGGGCATCCATTGGGACAGTGAGCAATACATCTAGAACAAAAATGAAAAACCATTATAGTAATTTTGATTTATTGAAACAAAGAATTCAATGTAAGGTAAGTACCTAAATGGATTAGATGTATCTAAAATATAGCCTTGATGACAGCCACATACATTTGGACCACGACATAAACCTTGAAGTAAAAATATTAAAAATTATGTAAATAGAGAAATAAATTGAACGTGAAATGTTTTTCTTCTTTTATTTACCATTTAGGCATGGTTGATCACATTTAGCTTCGCATCGACTTCCTGTTTGATCTAAAGTCCAACCAGTTTCACATTCGCATGTATTAGGTCCAACACATCGTCCATTAGCGCATCCCCTTTATAAATATTAATAAAAAAAAATCATTAAAATTTCTGTATAAGTTCTATATTAGAATTTTCATTTCCTGTACCTTGCGCAAATAGCTTCACATTTATCACCATGTAATTGATATCCAGCACGGCATGAACATACTTCCGGTGCAGTACACTCACCAAATTCACAGCCTCTTGAGCATTTTGGTACACAACGTCCTTGGCTATTTACCTCATATCCTCTATTACAGGAGCACGTATTTGGACCGACACAATTACCATTTCCACATGGTGGATTACATACAGGAACACAATACTTTCTGCTAACGTCTAATGTAAAGCCTGTTTTACAAACACACGTTGGTCCATTACATTCACCATTACCGCAACCTAATAATGAAAATAACTCTTTAATTTATATACAGTTTTCATTCAATAAATTACATTACGATTTCATTAACATAGTTAAAAGCTTAACTCCATTCAGAGCCATTGTAATATATTTCGAATTAATAGAACTTAATATCAAGACTGTATAGGCTTCTGATTTAAGAACTAACCACTAACTTTAAATTTATAAAGCATAATTATTAATTTGTCATCATTACTGTAAAATTAAATTTGAAATTAAAAACAACTGCTGTACGATAGTTTTCGAAATATTGTGAACAAAGTCCACCAAATTGTAATGCAAAACTTAACGATTCAAAATCTACTTTAATCAACAATAATACGCAATTAACTAAGTAAACATATTTAGTAGCCTTTATCACATTGAAAATATAACAAAAACAAGTTATAATAGTATAATATTATAGCTACTAAATGTAATAATGAAATCGTATTTTATGGTAATTTACTAACCAATAGGACATGTTGGTAGACAAACACCAGCCAAATTTCTAACATGATCTGGATAACATGAACACTCATTTGGAGCAACGCACAAACCATTCAGACATGGTGTCGTACAAACAGGATCGCATTTTCTAAAATTATGAATATTTCTCTCGTAACCATCGCAGCAAACTTGAATACGACTTAGTGATGGATCTGACTAAAAACGTATAAAAAAAAAACTTATTCTCTTTTATTTTCTTTTATTTTTTTTTTTATTCAAAACTTACACCATTTCCACGTGGTACACTACTATCTCGAACTAAAGATGCGGTTCTAAAATTAATTTAAATTTTTGTCATAACATAAAATTCAAAAAAAAAAAATGAAAGAATAAACGTATATACTTACGGTACTTCTCTAAAGCATATTCCAGCTGCCATCCTTGATAACGTATGATTAAGGAAATTCTGATTACCTGGGCTTAAATTTTGGTTTAAATTTGGGTTTAAATTTGGATATAATGATGTTCCATTATAACTATTTTGTTGAGCATTTCGAAGATAATTGCCATATCTATCGGTTACAGCTTCCCCATATTGATTACCAACGGGAATTGTTTTAACTCCAATTTGTCCAAAACAATTTTGCACACTAAAAATAACCAAAATAATGATCGGTATATACATTTTCGATGCAAACAATATAAAACTCTTATTTATTTGGGACGTGATTTAACTTAACAGAACGAACAATATCAACTATATAAATAAATCTCAAGTTTATTCAAACTACATCCCATTTGAGTGTTTCTTTGAACAAATAAATATGATTAATTTCATTTGTAGTAGGCTAATAGAATAGTATAATTTTAGTTAATACCAGAATACGATTTCAGAAAGATCATAAGTTAGTTCAGATATAAATTTGTTTTGTTTTACAGAATGCGTGGGTGGGGGATAATTAATACAGATGTAAATTTGTTTTGTTGTACAGAAAGCAGGTGGGGGATGATCAAATTTAATTATGTATTATTATTGGTTCGATTTTTAGTAAAGTTGTCTTCTGAAGTTAAATTGCATTCTGAATTTATTTCTGTCTATCTGCAGTTACGTCTCCAGAATTTATGTCGTTTCTTTTTCTAAAGTTAAGTCCAATTCTGAATTCTTATGTCTGTCTTTCTGAAATTATGTTGCTTCTGAAGTAATGTCGTTTTTATTTAAAGTTATGTTTGTTGAAGTTAAGTCGTCTGAAGTTATGTTAGACCCCCGCTCCAATAACA
>JAABKK020016804.1:5917-17728 GCA_011634745.2 Catotricha subobsoleta
AAATTCATTATTTTGGTTTGAACAAAATGTAGATTTTAAGCTCTTCCATATATAAATGTCAAGAAAGTATAAACTTAGTTGTTAACTAATAAGAGTTTAATGCCAGTTACCTGCCTTAAAAGTAAATATGGTTAGACTTAGCTTATTTACTTGAAATACATTTCTTCTTTTAATCTATAAACATTTGAATCTTCGTACAGCTAAAAACCAGGAACATCAAAATAATGGTAATTACAAAATATATTATTTTCATCTAAGACAGGTGCCTTGTCATGTGATTTTGTAAACATTATGTAAGCGATTTAAATATGATAGGTTTATATATTGCTGTATGTGTACATGTGCACGTGATTAATAGTAGGCATTGTCCTCATGACAAAATAATATAGATAAATCTCTTTGATCACTAAATTACACAAGTATACGTAATTCTGATAAACAAGGCTTGATTAAAATTTCATCTTTTGAGCATTTATTTAATTTTTTAAATGCATAAGATAAATTTAAATGACAGCTTTTGAATATATGATATGCTGAATATCGAATACCGAAATTTATAAACTTATTATGTCATCGACTTACCGGAGATTAAATATAAACCAACAGGATATTCAGCACAAAAATATTGGAATTTCGTATAAATTTTATGAAAACCTTATAAAAACCATGCTGCCATTGGTAGACGACTTCATTTTTGTAAAAAAAAAAAAAAAAAACAAAAATAAAATTTTAATAGCTGTTTGTAGCACTTGCATTTTATTTATTTATATTTGTTTTCATTTTACTATAAGTATGTTGAATAGCATGTTGAAAACATTTACTGAAATATCAATTCATCATTAAATGATTTTCTCTTAAAATTTTTAAATGATTTATATGAGAAAATAATACGTATTTTCGAACCGTATTAAAAAGTCTCTTATTTTCTGTAATACGATTATACATCAAATATCGAATAATAGTACATATTGAGACAAATCTTTATTATATTTGATTGAAATGGTATTAATTAAAAACTTGAAAATGTTCGTCTTTGAGCTTTTCTGTACCTACTTGCTTTATATCGTTTATACTGCTTTAATTCAAGTATTTTAAATAAAAAGAACAATTTATACAATTTCTAGCGTGGCCGAGAGAATTATAGTCGGAAATACATTTTCTACGGCATATAAGTAACATATTCAAAGTAAAATGAAGTCACTTCACGTCAATTATTATTTCTTTACTTATTTATTTATTTCATTAATTATTAATGTGTTCATGTTTAACATACGATACGTGTCTCTTCCACCTAATTGAATATTGGCACGACGGCCCAATACAATAATGATTGCCTTCGTCGTAGGACTTTAACAAAGATTTTTCTTAGAAATCACGTGAAACCAGTCTGTCATTTTAACAGATAGAGAAAAAATAAAACTTATAACTAACAATTAAAAAATGTTTTGTCTTTGCATATCTAAATACGTGCACAGATGGTGATTTAACTATTTCGCCGGTCCATAATTTGCAACCTGTTCTTGCTCTGTTAAGACCATAATAACTATTAAATTACCATTTGAACGTGTATTATTATATATTAACAAATCACAAAAATTTAAATTTGGTTCAACTATTTCTTTTACAATTTCAAGTTTTATATAATTTGATGTGTAATTTTTATTATGCTTTATTCTCATTAAGACCAAAATAAACATTAAGCAGTTAGGGCAAATGGCGTGAACGTAAGCATTTTAGACGTTGGCATGAAGTAGAAGTTTTTTTTTTTTTTATTAAATTCGTCATAAAATAGGTGGACTTTGACCATAAGATCGCGTTAAGTATAAATAACGTAATTTACAAAAAGGTTATGGTCAAACTTCGATTATTCTCATCAAATTTAACTTTTCTTCCATGAAATTTGACACTTCTGCGTTCATGTTACTACGCCTCCGCTCACGCCATTTGCCCTAACTACCTATTAATTATAATTGAATTGATATAATCTGTTGAAGTTAACGTATCATTTAAGATGAACCGCATATTTTTAACTTTAAACCCTACAATACTTTATTACACCGACGTTATAATCCATAGACTAAGTGCAAATAAAAAAAACAATATATGTTGAAAATAATTCGTTCCACCCTATTAGTAAATATCGCTTTTCAATACCTTTACTCTTTTTAAAAGCAGACACATTGATATTTGTTCATATATTTGGCGAATAAAGTTGTATTATTTACTTACACGATATTCATTGTCTTAGGTAAATATGTATTGCAATGATGATATATTATTATGGCTCTCGTTTATATATATTTTCAGCTGGGTAAATATACTACCGCAGCTGATGATAAAAAGTATTTAAAGAAATACAATTTCGATTTTGTTAATTTAAAAAATAAATAATTGAAAACTTAATTTTCTGAATAAACGAAAAAATCATAATTTATTTATTTTAAATTTCGCATGTCAAACCAAATGCGTATTGAATACACATTAGTTCTTTTTAATTAGAAACTTAACGCATGCGGGTCTCATGATGGTATTGATGGTCGTGATATATTTAAATAAACTTGACCATAATTATTTATGTTAGTAATTAAATTCAGTGGTGACACAACATTTAGAGCTTTAGATTCAATTTCATAAACTTTTCGATAAAGCTCCTGTGTTGAATGATGTCTACTTATCTTTTTAATTGCATAGATATATGCTTGAATCAGCGTCAGATCATCTTTAATTTCTTGTTTAAACCTAAAAATGTTTAAATAAACAATTATTGTATTCATTATTTCAACACGAAACGGATTGTACTAACAATTTATTTGGCAATTGGTTGACTTTACTTGGATTCGAATATCTGTAAGTTAGAAATCAGTTAAATTCAATTCTCTCTTTTTTTTCTAATTTTTCAAAGTATATACTTTGACTACAATATTACTTGAATATGCTTATTTTTCGAGACAACTGACGTATTTTGTTGAGAAGCTTTGCCTGCATACTTAATTTGATAAAAATAAAAAAGAAATTTGAATTTTTTTACAAAAAATAAAAATATTTGAATTTATCAAAAAACTTACTATAAAAATTGTAATTTTTCAAATTCCAGTTTATCGTTTAACCTGTTAATTGAGATCGATTAAGTGAATGAAATGTGAACTTTAAAATTATTTATTAAAGATACTTGCTTAACATATGGATGTTTAAGTTTTCTCACAGATTGATTTTCACTTTTTATTAAAATTGCCCCATTTTCCCCTTTAATTACAAATTTTCCATTAATTTTATCTAAAATTGAATGTAAATTGGAGTTAACTTCATGCATATCCGCTTCAACTTTATTAACAAGTGCGAATATTGTTTGCATTTCTGTGTCATTTAACTTCCATGGACGTGAGAGCCAAGTTTTAACCATAGCACTTTGAATTTTCATCAAATAGGTTGTTAAATTTTTTGTAACATCCACTTTTTCTGATGTTGTTCTGTAAAATTAAAGATGGTTATTTAGTTTTAATGTACATTTACTTCTCATTAACTTTAAATTCTTACAAATTTTGCATTTTAGATTTCTCTAAAATGTCGTTCACATCTTTGATATCTGACTGAATATTTTGTTGCATGCTTTAAAAAAAGATATTTTTGTTGATAAAGTTTTGTTATTGATTTGTAATCAAAAGAAATTAAAAGTAATTACTTTTTAAAGTAAAGTTTCACAAGAATCTTTTGACCTTTTATATGATCAGAAAATCTGTTGGCAGTAAATTGAAAGGTAATTATTTGAATATTACTTATGTGCATTTGCAATTATTATGAGAAACATATTACATTGTTGAATGTTGTTCTGACGACGGGGAAACAACACCATTATTTTCTCTATTTAGCAGAGGTAGCAATTCTCTTGTGACTGGAATTTCTTTTGCATTTGGAATAATTATGACTCTACTCTGTTTACCTGGTTCAGTAGCCAATATCGTAATAACGTTAATATTTATTTTTAAGGTTTGTTCTGATTCGGTAGTAAGAAAATTGGCTACTGCACATTCGGCATTATAAAGTTCCATCCATAGATCAGGTGTTGGCGTTTCAGTCTCATTTATATACGGTTTATTTAAACGATACAATTCGGTTTGTAGTGCATAATCTTGCACGATGGTTAGCTGATTGACAACATTCATACGTAATCTATAAGGAATAAATAATTTGAATTAGGAAATATTTATTTTCTATTCAAATTAGTCACATAAGTACTTATGATAAATATCTTCGTCGCGTTTATGATAACCTTGATTGCTGGATGTCAGATTTTCATGAAATCAAAATTAAAAAAATAAATTAATTCAAATTTAAAGTAAGAAATTATTAAGTATATTAAATTTTATTATAAATGAAATTACGCTTCTATTTCGAACTTGTGTAGATATGATATTTCCTTGTAGAGTTGGCGAAATTCAACATTATTTTTTTCTTCCATACTTTATTAAAAGAGATATAAGCTTTTTAAAGAAAAAAAATTATGAAGTTATTTTAAAGATAACTCTGTACAAACTCACTATTGAAGAGTTCTCTCATTCAGATTTAGAGATGAGTTCTTCGATTCATTGGTAATGATAGTAACATTGTTGTTTCTTAATACCGAATTTGATGCATTTACGCCAACATTAGCAATAGTTGTTTCATTTAATTTTAGTGCGGTAATAGCAGTTTTTTTACTCTCGAATGTCAAGTCATTTTCTGTAACGGATGATGTATTTTTTGCTATATTATTATTCAGAGGTGTATGTTTAGTCCCTGATACAATAACTGTTGAGTTATTTTCTGTAAGTAGAGATGCATATTGGATTTCAAGTGCAACCAGTGTGGATTTATTTTCTTGTATAGATACCAATGTATTGTTTGTAGTTTCAGAATTTGTTCCATTGCGTGTAAGGTTATTGCTCGCCAAATTTTGTTCTCTCAATATATCGAAAGATGAATTACTAGCTTGTGCTTTCCCACCATCTTTTTGGGCAACAGAAGATGTATTTTTTGCATCTGTTGGGACCAAAGTTGTATTTACGGTTCCCAAATTTACCAAGATTAATCCACTATTTAAAATTAAATAAGATAAATTTAAAAAAAAAATGATATAAACTCATGAAAGAAATTCAAATAAAAAAATAGAAATAAAGTTGTGAATTTTTACTTATTTGAAGAACCAGTATCTAATGTTGATGCACAGAAACATGAATTTATTGTCCAAAATGTTGTTAATATGATAAACTTCATATTTAATTGTTGATTGCGCTAAAAGCAACATGTGACTAAACGTTTTCAGTTTCGTAATCCAATTTTTTTCTTGTGTATGCTGAAATGTATGAATTGTGTATTTTATTACTCAAATCGATATGAGGTGTGTTACTTTAAATACAATGAATATATAATCCATATGCGAATCGAACTTGAACTAGTAGATTACGACTACCGTCAACATATTCCATACAAAAAAAAATATCTGTATATATATATATTCTATTATTTTATTTTTAACATACGGCTTCATAGGTATATGTATACATTTTTTTTTTATTGAATATGTATTTGCCAGAGATGGAAGTATTTAAATACTTGTAATTGAAATTACGTATTTGGAATACAATTTCTTCAAAGTTATTTGAAATAAATGAATTTCAAAGCATTTGTATTTTCGCCCAAATTTTGGTTATGTTATTTTTCCAGCAAATAGATATTTTCCAAGATTTGACACTTGAGACTTTAAGAAATCGACACTCCATACAAAAATTGGTTAACCATATATTTATTATACATATATATGTTTTTTTCAATTATTTTGATTGTAAGTTTATTTTTATATATTTTAATTAAATTGCTATTGAAAATCTATAAGATATTAGAATGCCCTGATACAATTTGTATCGAAACATATGGATTTTTTCATTATATACAAAAAGATGAATTTAAACTGATATAAAAAAAAGCAACACAAAAGTGTTTTATTGACAATATTCCAAATAAATAATTCATAATATTTAATAATTGCGGCAGATAAGAATCAACACAAGTAAAACAAAATTTTATGAAAGAGTTTAACCAAAATACATTGGTTCAGAAATGCTTTAGTTTTTCTACTACACAAATTATACACACATTTGTGCGTTTTATTCATTATTCAAACCTTATATTTTATTTATTATTTTGTAAATCTTTTTTATGGTATCTTAATGAAAAATTGATAGAACAGTGAATATCTTCTAAATCGAGTGCGATTGCAACTAAAGTGTTTCACTTGTAAAAATTTGTTCAGTTAGTATTGATCGATATAGGAAAAATTTATCCCGCGACTTGTCGCTTTCGGCGGTTCATAAATCAACAAATTTATTTTTTGAAAATGTTCATACAAAAAGTAAACAAAAATCGGATAACCGCCGAAAGGACGTCTAGTGGATTTTCTTTTTTTGCGTAGTTTGAAGTCGATCTATAGTTTTTCATTTTTTTTGTTATTATTTCATTGGTCCACTTAGAAGATCTTAACTGTAAAAATAATATCCTACAGCTTTACTGTGAAGAATATATTGCTGACCTGGATTTTTCCTCGTGTGCAATTTAGTCGAGAACATTGTTTAAATTATGCAGAAAGTGAAGATATGTACACACTCACACGCACCGAACAAATGCTAAATTAAGAAATACGAAAGCATATTTCTAATATTTCATTTATCATTTATTGTTATAATCTTTGAACAAAATAGACTAAGTTTTATCTTATACGTGAACAAACAAATTTAACTTATTCCTTTCACATATGTGGAGCGCAACAATATAGCAATCATACATAAGTATAGTCAGTATAGAGCCAGGTATTTATGCAATTGTTTTTGTTTTAAAAACTTTTTTTTCTGTATCTTCATCTCTTCTTTTTTTAAGTTAAGATTAAGTATGAATAAAACATAATTTCTTAAGTTCTCCAGTGTTTTGTATAAATACCGTTCGTATTTGAGCACAGATATTAGATGTGTTTTTGTTTTTACTATAAGGCTTTGTTCCGGTACTTGAATAATATATTATATCTTCAATAACAAGAGATTTTTTAAGAGAAAAGCTGGCAGTTTAGTCCGTAATATGATATTAAATGTTAGAATATATAAACATATGTCACGTAGAATAAAATGGTTGCAATGAATGAAGATTTTCAATAGAATCATCACTATTCCATATGATTGTTTTCAACATAAGCCATATTTTTGAAAAATAATAAAAATTGTTCAAATGACACAATTGACATCAACAGTTTATTCATAAATCTTAATATATTGTATATTCGCTGAAACACGAACAATAAAACTAAGTCGTTTATAATAAGGTCAATATGAGTAAATTTATATGTCCTTGCTCTACATACTTTCAATCTGACGTTTAAATCCAATATGCATTTAAAATGTGAAAACCATAAAAATATTATAGCAAATGTAAATCGTAGCAATGTTCAATAAAAATTCAAATGTTCTCACATGAAAATATTTCCATAACAATATTATAGGTTCATGGTTTGTTTTACAATATTGCGCCTTTCCTTTATATAACAAAGGATTTGTTTTTGTGGAAAAGAAATAACACAGAATTTTTCCGTACTATTTGTCGTAGATATCCTAATCCCAACAAACACTAAACTATAATTTATTTTATAAGTATATCGCTTCAAAATTGTATACAGGTTTCAATTGAATTAATTCATTTGAATAATGATATATACGTATTATTCAAATTGGTTCTTTTGATTTTGAATTTTTTTCACTATTCATAAATAATTGGAAAATTGTATTGGAAAATTGTCTCTTATCATTATTTATTTGGTCTAATAAGTCATAGACATCTATCTATGTATTTTAAAGTTTATTGTAAAACAATATTGAAAATTGAATTATGTGAAACGTGAAATAAAATTAATTTCACATAATTCCAATTTATTTAATAAATTGGTATGTATTATAAACTATAGAATTCGAATTTCTATTGTTTTATTTACTTCCCTATATTTAAAAATTTCTTTGTGTATCGTTGATAGCGTACTACAGTGTTTTAAGACAGTTATGCGGTAATCAAATTAAAAAAAATATTAATATAATTCAAAAATTCAAATAATTTATGAATTAGTTCAAAAAATTCTATTAAATTCACATAAATTGAAATCATTAAAAATAATTTGATTTTTTTTTAAATAAAAAGTTAAATTTTTTCTAACCTTGATTGTATTATGCAAATATGCAAGTGTTTTTTTTTTAAAGACTTTAGAATCCACTAATAAACCATTTAAAAATGGTACACATAGAAATTATCCAAAAAAATCATTTATAAATCAATTATTAATGGTTTTTTTTTGTCATTGTTTGATGGGAACAATACATTGCCAGTAAATGTTTTTGTCGCAATTCGAAATATCTTTTCTTCCCATTCATGAATTTTGCTTGCAAATACAATAAGATCATAAAAAAAACATTATTTCTCGATTTCAGTCTTACAAGATTGGATTTCCTATTATAATTCTAGAACACCAGATAGCAATTGGTGTTTGCTGCTTCTTTTTTTTTCATGTGAGAAGTACGTCTATTAAAACATTCCGAACATAAAATGTGACAAACATCATCATAAAATCATAGTATAATAGCATCAGCAGTAAAGGGCACAATATCGAAAGTTTCATAGGTATGGTTTTTATTATTATTGTGGGTTCAAATTTTTCAACGGAGGATATTTTATAGTAAACAGATAAAAGTAAAATTAAATAAATTCAAAGGTTGAAAAATAGAACATGAATTTTGTTGAAAATTCTATTGAAAGACTTGCAGAATCTCTTATAGTCGCCTTTATTTAACTTTTTTTTTTATATAGTATATTGTCATAAGATTTTACAAGCTTTATGATATGTATTAATATTTGACTTTTATAATTCAAATATTTCTCTGGAGAAGACCATGAGAATAAAATTAAATATGCAGTTTAAGACATTTAATGCATTCATTGAAGGGTGTCATGTTTAACAAAAACTGTTCAGAATAACAGGATGTTTCGGAAAGATAAAAGAATAAAGGAAAAAACTAATATGTCTAAATTTCGTACTGACAATATACTCTGGGTGTATTCATGAAAAACGCATACACTCTAAAACTGTAAAAAAAAAACTTTTTGGATTAAACTATCACCTAAACTCTAGGCTCTAGGCAACATTAATATATTTAGAAATATTTACAATAGTCTAATATGTTTATTATCACAATTCCTTAACAATATTTGAATAAACTCTATGTCTAAAATAAAGTGGTTTCTTAATAGCATAATTATACTTTTAACAGCTTATATAAATGGATGCTACTTTATTCTGTTTCAAAGGTGATATTTCGTTTCTAAATCTTTTTAAGTTTTCTTCATTTATTTCTGTATATTTTAGGTAAATAAAATAAAAAGAATATTTTTTTTTCCTCAGTCGAATTTAGAAACATCTATACAAAAGAGAAAATATGCAATGCTTTCAAAATCTATTGTAAGTTTAAGTACTTATATAATGATTACTTTTTGACACTCTATTCAAATGAAAAACAGTGAAAATTAAAACCTTCTAAAAGCTAAACTAAATAATGCTGTGTAATTTCAGAAATACAATGGCATAAAATATATTATAAAACTTTTTTTTATATGTAATTGGATAAAGAAAAATAATATATTTTGAAAAGAAAACCAAATCTACCATCACCAAGCCATGTACCCTTTTATTTTATTTTATCACTTATAAAATTAAAATGATTAATAGTAGGTAAGTATGGTAATGTTCCATTTAAATAAAAATATGAATAATTTTCTTTAAAATAAAAATCACGTTCAATATAATTTTTTCAACATCAATTTTTCGGAATTTTTAAATAAAATATTCATTTTTGTGTATCAATTCAACTAAAACTCAATAAAAAAAAATGAAATTTATGCCATTCTAAAATCGAAATCAAAATACATTCCAAGATTGAAACAAATTTATTTTCTCTATATTTTCAAAAAGGGTTAAACCATAAAATATATTTATTATAATAATATCAACAAGAACACCAACAACAACAACAATAACAACAACCGACAAAAACAAGAAATTCCCTTGTTTTATCTTTATTTTATTTATTTCATGTAGATTCTGTAAAAATGGAATAGCGCTATTATTTTGCTTGTGTGCTGATGTAATAATATTCTGTATATAAAATATAGTAAAGATGTAAGAGGGATAGATACAAACTTAACCTTAATTTCAAAAGCATCATACAGAAAACCGCATTTCAGCTATCACCACTTGATATATTATGTTTTGAGTAAGTAGCATTCTTGCTTTTTTATTTACTCGAGATGGTTTTAGTTTTAAATCATTATTAAATTACTGAGCGAAAGGATCGAAACTAGCTATTAGATTATTTCACAAGTAGAATTTTTTACTCTTAAATTCCAGCATACGAATGGAATAATTCGTTATTACAACAGAAATTTCATACATCTTATCGTATAAATATTTACTCCATAGAATCTTTTCTATATTTCTGTACCGTGGCTTCTTAAAAAAAAAAGGCTTTCACAAACCTATTTTTACTAAGCATTCAAGTATTAACCCATCAAAACAAAGAACCATGAACTATATTTTTCGTTGTACATAATAATCAATCAGCGTTTATACGTGGACTTGTGTGTATACGCTGTGTACCATTGTGCCAATTCCCAACGGTTATAAATTGAAAATAATGGGATCTAACTCTGACTCGGACCTACGTTTTTTGTTTGGTTAATTTAGAATTTCGACGCTGCTCTATATTTTGTGTATTGGTTCACGTATACAAAACATTATTCAATTTAGCTTAGTTGGGCTGGCACATACTAACCAGGCAAACAGCAACCCTCCCAAAATACCTCAAATATACATTGGAAAATTGCTTTTTGTACATATCACACATTTTTAAATATGTATTACGATACCGAAATACATCGAATACGTTAACCGCTGTGAATGCGATATATAATGGATTCGATTCGAATGAATCGAAATTTAACGCATATTAAATGACTTTACGTATGAAAGGTAATAGATGAGCATTCTTAAACTAAGATTTTACCAGTGTCTGTTCAATTAAAAATCGAAAATAAAAGTTTTCATTTTATTGTCTTGGTTATGATTGCATACTGGGATGCACGTAATTGAATTAAATGTATTTCTTTTACGTAATTCAATTACATTTTAAGTAATTTGTAACTGTATCGAATTCCAATTTTTGAATTATGTAATTTGAAACGTACGACTTAAATTTGATTTTGGAAGCAGTAGGACTTAAAAAAAAAGGAATGAATCTCTTTTTTTTTTTAATATACACAAAAGAGCTCTTAGGATTTTTTTCACTTTCGATAAGTTCAACAAAACCGAATGAGTGCGTAGCATTTCAATTCTTAATGCTTGATTATTTGCACCTGTATTTGAAATAAATATAATAGTCATTCAAAAAACAAGTAGCTAATTGTTCTGGAAATTCTGAAAATAATAATCTCAATAATAAGTCGCAATTTCATGTAATGGCAATAATGTTTCCTGCTAATTAAGAGTGCAAATTTGTTAATATTATGTACCTATTTATATCGGTCAATTATGTGTCCCATTTGTGGATTATAATTTATACTTAAAATACTTAATAATAATAATAATATATTCTGTATTTTCTATTAACATTTTAATAGTCTGCGAAATAAATTCTTTAATGCTTTTGATTTTGACGTTGATAATTAATCGTTTTTCTATTGAATCTATTATTTATTTAT
>JAABKK020016815.1:0-20185 GCA_011634745.2 Catotricha subobsoleta
CACCTAGAAGTCAATAATTTCAATAAAAAAATTATTAATCGTAGGTAGGATTATCCTAGCGTGTGTACGTAGTGTAAGGCTTTAACAACTTCAACGCACAAATTTTAACATTTACATTCGGTATTCTTCAACTTCATTTTATGACTTTCAATTTTTGCGATGACAGTTATATTTCATATTGTTCATTGGCTTTATCATTTTAACTTGTTTTTAATTTCATCATATGTTGATAGTCACTAAATAAATTCCACTTAATTTCAGTAATTTGTACTAAGAGTTTTCTTTGCTTTATATTTTATAAGCATACATAATATATATAATTATTAAAAATTATTTAAAAATTTACTACAACTAATCTCATTCATATAAATTTTAATCATAATATAAAATTAGGGAAAGTTCAAATTTTTTTTTTTTTTATATTAAATGCAGATGCATATTTTCAAATGTCTATACTTACATTCAATTGTGTATTATTATTATATATCCTTTTACAATTATAAAATGACGGCACATATTTTAATTAAATGTTTAAATAAAACCATTTAACAAAAAATATTCTCATGACCGTAGAATTACTATATTCTATAACAATAGAATAATTAAAATCAGTTTTTCTTTTTTCTTGAATGGCATAATCTAACAGTCAAAGCTGACTTAACCATAAATTGCTGTCACGAATATCTCGACGAATATAATCGAAATACACTTAAACCGTTTAAAAGACTTTTCTCCAAAACCATTTTGATAAGTAACTATTCTTTATATGTATTTGTAAAAAAGAAAAAAGAAAAAAAAAATATTTTCATAACTAACGCAACTAACTACATAGTCGTAAATATATATATTATTTTTACTTATATCACTTTGAATAATAAATAATTTGTCATAAAATCATATGTGTTTATTAACGTCTATACGATAACAAAAACTGACAGCTCCATCTACAATATTAATCAAATGTGATGTATTCATTTACGATGAAATGGAAATGGTACAATTCGCAGCGCACGCAACCTTTATTTACATATTTTATTATAATATTTTGCATACATATTATAATGGATACATTTGAATGTTAAAGCTACTAGTAGACTATTTAAGTAATCCACGTGCCAAACAGACTTTTTAGAGCAAAAAAAAACACAAATATAAAGAAAAAAACTAACTATATACTTATGTACTTACTTATGTAGTTATAAATACCTATTTATACGAAAGGGGTAAGAGGCGACAACTGTGGAGAAAGAAAAAAAACATAACTCGGAAACAATAACAGGAGTTATACATAATTAGAGAATATTATATATGCTATAAAACATGAAAGTTCATTTCAAAAGGAATGTAATGTAAGTAATTACAAGGTATTTAAATAACATAGAATGATATCGGCATATTACAAATACCATAATTAGTACCTGTTACATTGTAACATATTATTTATTTATTACTTGTGCCGTATATTCTCTCTATATTAAAATATTTAGTAGATTTATTTGATAATATTAAAGATTAATGATTGCTAGTTGTTGAACATTAATTAGAATTCGCTAAAATGTTATATATGTAATTTAAGTTTATTAAAATTGAAACATTTAAATTAATATCAAAGTCAAATAGAATATTAATAGGATATTTCAGTGGATGCGTGATTGCGCCTTTGCATGCATGGACAATTTGCACCGAAAATGCTAGAAATGCTGACAATCTGTGATTCCTTGCAGCTTACAGCCACAGCCCACAATATAGTGAAGATCGATAAATGCTTTCATCACGTACATGCCGTAGAAATCTATTGCGGATAAAGGCTACTCTCGGATACATTTGGTCATGTATATACCATAAAACATATGTAGAACGATTCGATATATACCGGCATTTTTTACCCGCACTAGATTTTAAAATGTCAAAACAAAATTATTGATTTTATTATTATTATCAAAATATTAAAGAAATACCCTCATTCTGATTTAAATTATATATTTTTACTTTAATTAATTAATTTTAATGAAATATCAAATATTTGATCAAATGCAAACTAAAATATTTATCAATTGGTATTTCATCTAGTCGAGTTGGGTATTTATCGCAAATGTAGTGCGGTTAATATAATATATAATACTTATCTAGCCGTATTACATTTCAGTGCTAGACTGGTGCGAATAATATATGAGTAAATTCAGAGCAGTCTAGACTAGACCCCGTATATATCGCAATCTAGGCCGTTCTACAATTGCAGTGCACCTGCACATTTCGTACGACATATATATATATACGTGGTGATTTTATTCTGACCAAACGGTTGAATTTTTATATGAATATGAGGAGAAATATATGTATGGGACTAATTACCAATGTAAGAACATAACACAAGTTTGAAATTCCGTAAAAATCGCTTTTAGTCAGCCCTAGTCGATTTTTTTTTTGTTAATAAAAAAATAGTTCAAATATTTAAATGAAATGATAAAAATAATCATATTCAAGTTCTGGGGGTCAATTCCTGAATCACTCGTAAATATCCGCATGTAAAACGGTTCGTATCGACTGGTACGTGCGATTCAGTAAATTAGTTTATTATTATTTGATTCGTGTTTTCTTCGTACACTAGCAATAAATATTATTTCAGTTTTGCTGAAAACATATTAATTGATTTAAAAATGATTCTAATTTAATTTTTGTGACTTTTTGAATTAAAAAATTATTTATTTTATTTTTCACTAAATTTGTTTTCGTTAAATAAATACTTACAATATTCGCAATTACAATATTTTTTTTTTTATTTTTTACTAATGCGATCATTGTATGTATTTAAATTAATACGACCGTATTTAATAATAATAAAAATGAAATGTCATCTTCTGCTAAATAAATTAATCTTCTAAATTAATACAATATTCGCAATTACTATATAATTTTTTTTTTATTGTCCTCTAATGCAATCTTTGTATTAATTAAAAAAAAAAATAGATAAAACGGGAATCATTTACCGCCTCGTTTTAAAAGTGGCTATTATCGTGCGTTATTCGAGTCTTCTTCTATTTTTTATATTTTTTGCTTTTTCTATTATCACTTCAATTTTCTATTATCGTCTCTTTTTCACAACTTCATCTTTTATTCACTTTTCACCTTTTTTTAAATATTTCTATAAAGGTCTTATACTTTTTGGTATAGATATGTGAAGAATGAGTTCTGCATACCACTTCTATTAAAACAAGCAGGGCTTCATTTTTGTAGGGACGAATAAAAATGTCAAAAATCATAATACATATTGTTTTTTGTATAAAGTAAAAAACTTAAAATGCGTTAATTTAGGATCACAAAAACAAACCAACTTTGATTTAATGTATTATTTACAAAAATCTGATTTTTAAAATTTTAACCTTCGATGTCAAAACCATAGAAGGAAGTGTCCTAGATCTTCAAGCATTTCATTCGACGGTTTAAGATTCCTGTACGATGGTTAGAAGCCGAGAAAATTACAAAAAACCATATTTTTAGAATTTTTTTAAAATAAATTTTAACCATTAATGCCAGAAAAAAAAATTACCAAGCAGTTTGCCAGTAAAAAGTCATGTATGAATCAAATGCGATTTACTACGAAATGAATACCATATAAAAAAAATTCAGAAAAACTGTCAGACTCGTTTTTGAGATATATATCAAAAATGGAAAAAAAAGAAAGAAAGAAAAAAATATCACGATTCCAAATCTTCCATTTTTTTCAACAATCAAGCAAAAAAAAAAGGCATATGCGATGATTGTATGTACCATTGTTTCATAGAACAAGGAAAATTATAATAGAAAATTTTGAATTATAAGTTATGGTGATAATAGATTTTTATTTAAAAAAAAAAACAATAATTTGTGAAATTATAATTTCCATATAGCGTCATGTTTATAATAATGAAAGTAATAACTCACTCATATCTCATTTAAATTTAACCATTTTTCTGGTTAATGATTGCTCCACGAATATAGTCTTTGTTATATACATATTATAACAAAATACGAATATATGTAATATTATTTTAAATCATAAACAATATATTAAGCGCACATATTGCACATCAAGTGCTTTCCTTTGAATCTACATAATTTTTCAACCACAATACCTCAAGTTCATAAAAATATTAAATATAAACTGACTTAATGTTTCAACATTTATTTCACAAAAGCAAAGTGAAAAGAAAACACATTAAAAAAAAATACGAAAAAAGTATTCCAACTAAGAAAAAGTGTATAGCACAAAAATATGCAGAAATGTAAAAAAATGTTTCATCCGATTTATCATAATAATAACCCACTTTTAAATTTTTATAACCGCAAGTATGTAAAAGTAAAATAATGCTCTTTTTTGAATTGGTATATGTGCTTAAAGAGAAGATTTACCTGCCATATAAGTATGTACTTGTTTTGTGTAGGTAAGCGCCTATGTTATTTTAATATAGTGCTTAAACCGAGTTTAATCAAAAAGTTTTTTTCTTTTCATTTTTTTTCTCCACCAGAATACGATTTTTGTACTTACTAGATGAAATACTACTAGATATGTTATAGAAAAGAAAGTACGAGTACTTTTCCTAATACAGTAAGAAAGGCATAAAAAAGAAGAAAATATCCCTTTCTTTTTATTTTATAGCTCACAAAATATTATTAACTTGAAACTCAGATAAATATATGACAAACACAGAAGAGAACATAAAAAAAAAAAACTTTTTATTTTTAAGCGCAATATAAGTTAAGATAATTTTATGTACTACTATAACATATCGCGATAGGTTGGTATATCGTTTAATACTTAACAATAACTTGTGTAAATGCGTTACGCATCAAAAAAAGAAAAATGGAATATTTTCGGTATATGTAAGTCATATATGAATAAGAATAAAAAGAAAAAAGAAAAACGGTGATAACAACTTATCAACAGCAGCCTTTAAATTTCTGTTCCTTTTTTGATGAAAAATTTGTTAAAAACTTTTCTAATTTTTTTTTCTGCAAAGCAAATAACAAAACGAGAACTTTTAGAAAATTTTCACCAACGGAAAATGATATAATAATTTCGATTATAAACGGTTTGAAATTAAGTAAAACAAAAGTATAAATATTTTTTTTTTAGGACGATTTTCGACTTTACTTTTTTTTTTTTCAATAAAAATTAGAAAGTAGGGTCGATCACAATGTCTTTACTGCAAATACAGTATTGCGCATCAAAATTAAAATTATTTAATCTTTTATGTATTCAGTATTCAACGACCAATAACTCGCATTTAAATTGAATCAATTCAGTCTATGAATTATTTTTCAGTGAAATTAAATTTATTATAAATTCATAAAATATGCACCCCATTTACAAGTACTTCAAATTACTTAACAAAAAATTTGCAAGTTTAAAGTACTAAAAGTCTGTTAAGAAAAAAAAAAATTAGCATAGAAAGGTAAATATAAATAGGCGACAAAAATATTCCAGTGGTTTTTATTCGCCTATTACATTTTATGTTGTTTAAAAGTTGCTTAATGGAATAAAGAAATAAAGATAATTTTAATACGTCGCTACTAAAATAGTTATAAAAAAATCAAGCTACCAATGAATTGGTACACGACGTCATTTTTCGGAAACATGTATATTTTGAACGAAAACAAAATTTTGCGTCTTTTGCTATATTTTACCATCAATATACAGACAACTGAATCCTGAGAATAACCGATGGTAAAAAAAAAGAAAAAATTATAAAACCAAAACTTTATTTTTTTCAAAAATGAAGTAAAAAAAAATGTGAATTCTTATTTAAAAATTCAGACGAATGACAACTACCAAATATTAACCTCTAAATCAGCAAAAAATCTATTTTTTATTCAATTCGATTTTTCAAAAATTGTTAACCATTCATAATAAATATTATTTCTTTAATGCCCGTCGTATATTGAATTATTTTGATTAATATTGTTAAACCATATAAAATATTTCATAAATTCATTTCGGACGTACGTGAAAAGTGATTTTAATCAAATTCCTGCGATATAATAATTAAGACAATGTAGAATTTGATTGGGTATCGTATTGCTACGGTAATTCAGTTTCTAACATATTGTCTTCAACATAATATTTTGTGTTTATAAAATATAAATAATTTATTATTCAGACGTTAGAAAATTTTCTTCCTTCTTTACACAACAACACCATAGACAAACACTTTAGCACATTTAAAGTACGTACAGAGTGTAGATACTTAAAATTTAAGCATATTCAAAATTGTGTACGAAATTAAAACAAACAAAAACGAATATCAAATGTATTGTAGATGATATATATATGTATATTGTATATACAATATACATTATATACATAATAGGGTGGATCGATTTTCTAACCCGATCCTTGACACCGATATTTCGAGCGAGGACACAAAATCATGAATCTTGGTAAAAACAAAAACAAAATAAAGAGGAAAATATGCACATGACCCTTGGGGGCGAACTTTGAAAAATTAAATAAAATTAGAACAATTCGTTTTTTGCTGTATAATGTCGTTACTTGACGTTTTGAAAAAAAAAACATCAAGTACTGGTTTCATACATTTTTTTTTACTACTTTTTTTTTGGATCTCAGGATTGGGCAGATTCTGCTTGTTTTTATTAGATCAATATAATTTATACTTGATCTAGTAGGCAGGATATCATTTGAAATAATAGTAGTTGTTACGATATAGGTTAGCGAATAAAAGTGGTTTTTATAAATATATAACTTGGACTGATTCTATTGACTATGTTTAGTATTTGCCGATACTGCACGTAGCACGTACTGTCGTTTTTTATTATTTCGTTTTTTTGTCTTGGGAGCCAATTTTTTATTTTCGATTTTTGGTTTATCGGGTGCTATTGCGCCCTTTTTTTCTGGCACGTGTTTTTTTTTTCTTACAAAAATGAAGTCCATTGGTAGCTTTTTTTTTCCAAAATTTATGATTTTGTGTCCTCTTTCTAAAATTCGATGTCATGGATGGGATCTGATATAGCCCATACATATCGATCCACCTTAATTCACAACTATATATTTTATATATAGTTAAAGCGGTAATTTGTGATAGTGACAGGGGATTTGTTTGCTGTTATAACAAGTTTTGTAAATAGGAACTTAAATTTTAAATTAATTTACTATGTATTACATTAATTATCATATTATACTATAAGTTATAAGTTATTACTCATAATAATTAACACTAAATTAAAAATTATTAATATTTTTCAAAGATTTCCAATTATTTATTTTTTTAATGATTAGGTGCGATGACTTGCATCTCAACATTGTTGCTTGACAGATATTTTAATTTTATAAAAAAAAAAAAAAAATAAACAAACAATAAGCAATAGACCACAACACATAAAAAAACGTGATCATTTTTATTTTATTTGTATAAAAAATAAATAAATAATAAATAAAGTGCGAATAGAAAGTTCACTCAACAATTTTAAAGATACGAAACATCACCAAATGTGATTATAAAATTAACAAACAAACTAGAATCACAAGTGCAATTATTTTAACGGCATCATACACTGATGTAATCTCAATCATGCACAATTATGTGAATCCATTGAAACAAGAACAGCAATCATTTTCACATTAATTAAATTTCATATTTTAATAATACCATTGAAACATTACATTATATATAATATATATTTGGGTATACAGATAGATGAGAAAAATAATAATGAAGAATGAAACAAAAAGGAAATTCATCGCATTAGTTAGATTTTGTTCTAAATTTGTATATGTATATTAAAAGTGTCTCTGTGAAGTGTTATAATAGTTATTGCATTGTATTACATCAAAGAAAACGTATTTTAATAAGTAATTTCAAAAGAAAATGAAAATATTTTCCATTTACTAAAAAAAAACGTAAATATAATATAAAATACATCAACTGTAAAATTTACTAGACGACAACGAAATGGATTTAGTAAATTTACCATTTAATGAAAAATTAATTTCTATAAAGATGTTTGATAGAAGGTTCGATTTTTTTTTTTTATTCTATAATGTATTTCTATTTTCTAGCATATGCAATTTCATTTCCTTCTTTCATAGAACATTTCATCATTTCTATATATTTTTATGTAAATAGATAAATATATATAGATTTATAATTGTGTGTTGCTTTCTTCATTTTAGTACAGGAATTTTAATTATATTTTCGATTTCATTTCGTTTTATTTTATTTATTATTATTCTATTTTATTATTTTTTTTTTAATTATTTCAAAGAGATATTTAGAAATTATTTATGTATTTTCATTTAATAGATTATTGTAAGGAATGTATTATTCGTTCGAATATTAACAGACCTAAGAAAATGTAGAATTTCTTCTTGCTATTTTTTTTTTAATCCATAAACCAGAGAAACAGAGATAGCAGTGGTAGGAGGATGTATTTAAATCAAAATTTGTTTATCATAATAAAATTTCACCATAATCTTGCTTCAATGATTTTTTAATGTTTGTAAGAATTACTTTTTCCTTCTTAAGAAATTTCTAATTTCATCAAATAATAAAAAAAATAAAAAAATATACGCACCTTTTTTTCTCAAGTGTAAAATACGATTTTCTTATTGAGTGGATAAAATAATCTCGTTTTCTTTCTATTTATAAATATATTTATTTATTTATTTTTAATTATTTTTTTTTTTTTTTAATAAATTTTCTTAAAAGGTAATCATAATCGTAATATGGTTAAGGTTTGGCAAGTAAGTAAATATTATATTTCATAAGTATAATGACATCAAAGCATAAATATAAATGGAAACTTTCCCTCCTCGTTTTCATATTCAATTATATAAGGATTCGTTTAAAGAAACACACATAAGTAATAGATCGTTTTGTTCCACATCTAGACTTTTAATTTGTCCAGGGAGGAGTATATTTCACATAATTTTTGTACTTTATATATTTTTTTTTTTGTTTAATTTTTTTTAATGGCTGGCTTTACAGTTTTCCACTTTTTTTTCTTCTTTTTTTTTTGAGTATTTGACTAACTTACTTCTCTCGGTACATAAATAAGTTTTGTCACGTGTTTTAAACATTTTATTAATAAAATAAAATAGAAAACTCGTGATATGGAGACATGCGTTCTTTAAACGAATAATATTAATAGCAATACAATATCTATTCCAAATGTCAGTTGAAGAAAAACAAAAAAAAAAAACAATATATATAGCTACAAGATACATATTCTCACAAAAAATAAAAATTACTAACGTATTGTATTATTTTATACAGGAGTAATAACTTTTTTTTCACAATCACCAAATCACAGACGAACATGAAACTCTCAATACAATGAAAATGCTGAACAGAAATTATAGTACATCTAACCGCGATTATATTATAAAATAAAGGGGAAAAAAGAAATCACAACACCATTTCTTTTTATTTCATAATAATAAGCTAATAAAAAAAAAAAAGAAAAAATAAATTATATTTATTTTGTATATGAGTTGAAATTGATTTCATTTCCTCTGATTTAAATATATATTTACAAACATCATCAATAACAATGTTAAACATTGTTATTTCTTTAATATAACAGACGTATTTCAAATGTTTTGTTTTGTTTTGTTTTTATGTTTTTTTTTTTGTATTATTTCAAATTTCCTCAATTTATTTTTTATAAAAGAGATAATAAACAATTTGTCGATACCCACCCGTGTTATGCAAAGCAAAACAATACAAAATATATTATTCAATATAAAAATATTATTATTTTTTAAATAAATTAAAATATAAATTAACATTTGGTAACTATATGTGTATTTAATATTCTGTTTATATGTACTCGGTATATTTATGTGTAAATTATGTCTGTGTGAAATATGTTAGTTAAACCTTCTACATATATTTTTTATTTAATTGGGATAATATTTTGGCGCCTTATATACGTATGAAATTGACCATTTATATATTTGATGTAAAGTAAAATTGTTCCCTTTTGTTTGATTTTAGTTTGAAGTGATTATTATAAATAAATTACAATAATAATGTATTATATAGTAACGGTTATTAGTTGTTTGTATCTCTGCTTGTTATTGGTATATAATTTATTATTTCTGTGCAAGCCCACATTCATTTTTCGTAGTTTTTACTTTAAGCAAATATATACTTAAATTAATAACTAATAGCTAATAGTTAAACAAAGGGTACAATCATCATTTTCAGAAAAAGTATTCTAGCAAATAAAATTCAATTATTCAAATAATCAGGGAAACAAAAAACGAGCCGTGTGTGTACTAGGACTAAATATTGGATTACGGATACTAGAAATATTTTAAAGCCTGGCATCAGTACGGGATAAGATAAAAAGTGATTTCAGTAACCGTAATATGGTGGGTATAGAAAAAGAAGAAAAAAAACTTTCTCGACAACTTTATACTTATATGTAAAATCGGATTTATTTATGTAATGGAATCTATTTCATAACAAATAAATGCTATTGAAACGTAATAGCTTAACGCCAATGCTTCCAAACACAGAAACACTATTAAAAATAAAAAAAAATAATAAAAATCAATATTATTATTATTATTATTACAATAAATAGCTCCGCGTTAAACTTTCGTATTCGGTATAAAATTCCAACTAGTCTTTTAATTTTATAGAAGAATGAATGTCTTTATTTACTAATTCAAGCGAATATTTGTAACCTTTTTATTTTCTTGCTTTCTTTAATAGTATATTAAGTCTTATTGTCTGATGTTATATATCATTGCGTGAACTCTCAGTAATTTATTTTTTGCATTTTCATGATTATTCGGCAAATTAAAAATTATTGAATATCTTTTGCAATCAGTTTTTTTTTCTCATTAACATTAAAATTTTGCACGCAAAATGAACTGGACATTGTTCCGAGCCTCAAAAAAAAAAAATATATATATAATAATAAAAGCAAGTGAATTTAATTATTTTCATAAATTTTCCTTATTAATATATTCAGCGTAATTCCTACCACGTACTGAATTCTGATACAACGATTTAATACAATAATGGTTGCCGTACATTGGTAGAAATACATAAATAAACCATGAGAAACCAAAACCAGTTTAGCTCTAGAAGAACAACAACAAAAAGATCTTAGAACTAACAAAAATAATAATAATAATAATATAAAAATTGCCACCATTCACGTTTGACGAATTGAAATTATTCGTGTATTACTCAACATATACTTACTTATTTTCTATTACTATTGCATTCATAAAAAATAAATTATCTAAATACGTTATACGAAGTAGAAAACGCTCAAGGTTACAACAATATTAATAAGTATTGATTGATAATATTTCCACTTTTTTTTTTATTTTTATTTTTTATTTAAACTATAACTCATAAATAATAAATAAGTATTTAATTTTATGTTTATTATTTCCATCATTCCGTCGAGTAGGTAGATTAGTGCATTGTGCTTTATTTTGTTAATATTAATATTTTTATTAGTTTTTTTTTTTTTGTTTTGTTCAAACTTCATGGAAAAATGATATAAACCGCATTTACTTTTTATTGAAACTCATTTTTATAATCAATAAACATAGAATTTTAATTTACTAGTTTGCGAGTTAACCTAGTGGTTTATATATATAGCGATTGTGGTTTATATAACGATTATAATTTATTCAATTATAGATTTATATTTTTCAAAAAAAAAAAAAAATTAATGGAGGTTTATACATATTTATAAATACGTGAAATGTTAAACCACATTTCAGAAATTGATAATTTTATTAAATTTGTAAATTTAGTATTTGCTTTTTTTTTACCATTCGAAAATTAAAACCATTATTATAATCTATATGTTTTATTTTGATAATAATTAATAATATCGTTATTTATAGTTATTTTAAAACTAAAATTATTCTATTTATTTATGAAAATCTGCTTTAAAGTACATTTAAAAGGATTTGGAAATACATTAAAAACAATCCCATAAATATTATGGAAATCGGCTGGTATACGCATTGAATATAAACTGAAAATAAATTATGGAATAAATGGAAGAAAATGTACACTTTCAAAATTTTATTACGCACACTTTATGTACGTATACCGACGGACAATTTACGCAAATACAAAATAATAAAAATGAAAGAAAATATAAAAACATTTACTAAAATTTATTATCTTTGCCTGATCTTTAATGTCATTTAATGCAATAAATAATATTTTATTATTATTTTATTACTGATGGTTCATTTGCGTGCATAATATGTTTGTGGTTATTTAGTTATTTCTTTTCTTATCATCTATTTGTTTACATTTGGTTTTGTATTCGCCCCTATGGATAAAATAAATTGTGGCCAAATTAAGCAAATTACCCAAAAGAAATACGAAATGTTTGAAGATATTATGAAACATTAATACTTCAAATAAATAGAATGGAGAATGGTTTTAATTTTCAATAGAAATAATTGGATAATATCAATAAATATACGCTTGATATTATTATTAAATAGTTGCGGTACATAATAAAAATTGATAATCAAGTAAAATTTTCAATATAATTAAAATTAATAAATATATGTCACATTTTGAAAACACATTACAAAAACGAAAAATAACTTATTTTTATTTAGGAAAATAATTTTCCAAAAGTATCTAAAATAAAAACCGTCAAAAATGGCAAAATAATAATATTATAATATTGACAAAAAGGACGTATAAATAACAAATACTATATAACATTTTTTTGTCTATCAGCCATTATCACAAAAAGAATAAAATTGTAAATTTGTTTATCGCTATAGAATATATTTTTATAGAAAAACGGTTAAATATGTAAAGCTTGTGGCATTATTCAAATCAAATTCAATTTAATGTTTCTGGATATCTTATGTGTTAAGGCATGTCGCATGTGTAGATTGTCGATGTATACTTTGCAAATATGAATTTAGTACTTATATAAAAGAAATGTTGCTGAAATCTTGAATCATTTCACGTTTCTTTTTTCCACAGTTAAGTTTCTAAGTGTTTAAGGATTTGTGGTTTTTTCACATTATTCATTTTAATTTTGGCAAAACAAAATTAGGCACAATGAGGGTGCTAAATCTAAAATATATAATAAATAAAAAAAGAAACATTCATATTTTAGTTACACAAATTTAATAATTAATTAACCGTGCAATATTTTTGGGATCCCCTTAGATCTCACCTCTTGCGGCTATTTATTCTTATATTTTTTTAATTTTTACATATCTTATAATATAATTTTCATTCTAGAAATTAATCATGCTGTCGGGTCCTATTTCACCAAACTTACAATTCTACAAAGTGTACAATTAATGTAACTTCTTACTGGTGCGTTAAAATACTTTGGGGACTTCATTAATGTTTTTAGCTGACCAAAATAAGCATATTTCCTAATTATACATTTTCCTTTAAGATTAACCGGTCTACCAATATTCCACTTCAAAGATTGAGTCATATGTAGAAACTGTAGAAATTTTAGGTTTAAAAGGTACTCTGAGTCGACCCTCGCCGTACCTTTTTAGCTTAAAATTTCTTCATATGGCTCAATCTTTAAAGAAGAATATTGGGAAAACGCATAACCGTGGAGGAAAATATGTCATTAGAAAAGTTGCTTATTTTGGTCAGCTAAAAATATTAATTAAGTACCCAAAGTATTTTACGCACCGTTAAGAAGTTACATTAATTGTACATTTTGTAGAATTGTAAGTTGGGTGAAATAGGGCCCCAGGTTCTAGAAATACATTGAGTATGAGATATGTCTGGATAAGAAGAATCTATTGATAATATTTTTTGACCGTCCATGCAGAAGAATTGAGCACTTTGTGAAACTTTATTTTTTTACAGCAGCAAAATGTATATTTTAAATCAGTTTATGATATTATACAGTATACAGGATTTTCCAGATAATGCGTTTGATTCTAATAGGGATCGTGATTTTTTTTTACTTCTTTTTTGAGAAATTATTTGAAAAATTTTGAAAAAAAAATTGGTTAATTGAAAAAAATTAAGTATTGGTTTTGTGATTTCTTTTTTGTATTTACTTCATTTTACACTACTTGAAGTCAGGGGTCACAGATCGTGGAATCATTTGGAATTTTTTGGTGGAGTCTTGGAATCATTTAAATTTTTTGAAATATTTTTTCAAAAAAATGTCCCAGAAGTGAGTCAGAGGCTACTAATCTTGGAGTCGTTTAGAATCTTTTGGTATTCATTTCAAAGGTTCCATGAAAAATTGGAGTCAGGTGTTACGGTTTGGTCTTTGTCTTACCCCTCGATTCATTTTAAGGAAGACAGTATTTTTTTTTTTAAATTTTGAAGTACTTATTGTAAAAAGCGCTCATTTTAACATTCTGAAAATCAATGATTTTTTTTTTACTTCAGCAAAAAGTGGTTTACAAATTTTTATCATCGGCAAAATAATTTATACTTGTTGATAACAACCTATTAATTTTCCAATAACGCAATATGTCATGTTTTTTCTCTGTTATTTTTAATTTAAATATTCAATTAGAACTGATGAATTTGTAAATCAATTACTATGTACTATGATGAATGTGAATGAATTGTTATAACGAAGATGAATCTATTTCGAAAACAGAGCAATGTTATTGTTATTAATAAATGTTCACATTTGCATCAGAATAAGAAATTTTCTTGAATTATAGTTTAACATAATCTTATCTAATAAAATAAATAATTACTATAACAATAATGCCATTCAATCACATTACAGACTGTAATTTACAATGTTAGTAAGCATTAAAACATTACGATAAACATATATTCGAATTATATCATATTTGCCAAACTGTTTTGTTCCTATATGCATATGGACAATAAATTAATATCTGACTTTTTTTTTATATGTATATACTATATAGTTATCATCGACAATATGATATTATGTAGCATTTAGACAGAATATTATTTTCATAAACAAATAAAAAAAATATATATAAACATGTGATAAAAAAGGACCATATTGATTAGCCACTACATATACTAACTTATATGTTGATTATTAAATTTGAGTTCTTAAACATTATTATATATATTATTAGTATATTCTTTACCTGACTTCTGACAGACTATACAATATTATTGTCTAATATTATTATATATACTACACACTAGAACAAAATTACCAAGACCAAATGTCGCCTCTACTAAATGATGTAGTCACAAAACCGTCATAAAAAGTTTATTGTGTACGACATCTCTCCCTCGTTGGCTTTTGTTTATACTTTTATTTTCACGTTATACTCATTTCTCTTTATAACATTCGGAGTCGAGATCGACCAATAAATAATAATATAAAAACATATTATATACGACACCTTTTTCTACTTAGTATTATACAGAGATACAGATAACTAAGTTTATTACATAAACAGCCTTTTTTTGGGGGGGGGCTTTTTGCTTTCACTTTTCTATTTTACTTTTATTTTGCTTTAATACTTTTTCGTTGAATCAATGGCAAAATAGTATTGTGATTAAATAATAAAGTAAAAGATTTATTTTAAATTAATTTAATTTTCGATATTAACTAAGCCATTGAAAGAGTTCAGAACTAAATTAATCAATAAAAATAGTAGTTCTACGCGAAGTAGGTACGTAGGATTAATTTTTATTTAAATTGTGTTAAACGGTGATGAATAATTTAGTGAAACGATGATCTTATGATTACTAATAGATGAGCACTCATGAACCAAAATATGTAAAACGAAATTCATTTCAATTGTCGCAGTTTTATTTTAAAGATAAGTATTCATTTCATAAATTTAAATTTTACTTAAGCAACTCATTCATATTCCTTTTTTTTTTCATTCATTTTTATTTCTGCTTTTGGTTTGATAATATATTTTCAGACATTTGTTTAGTCATCATTGCGTGCTTTTGCTAAATATAAATTTGGTATGTGTTTTTTTTTTCATTCTTTTTGAAACATTTCACTAATTGTATATTTTTTTGTTGTTTTGTTTTTCATTTTGGGTCGTAATATTATAGCGACTGATGGACTTGAATAAACTGGATGTACGTACGATATTAGTAGTAAATATACATTGGCTATAAACTTTCACAACCAAATTCATTTCGATGTCCTGTTTCGTTGCTTACGAAAGATATAGGTACGCGAAACGCGACTATAGGTAAATAAAAATGTATAACTAGCTGTACACAATTTTTTATACGCAATAAGTATATTTTTTTCTATTTGGGGTGTATAAAATTATTTATTATAATATTAATTATGCGATTTAATGTTCTACCACCTACTATGAGACTTTTTTTTATTTTTTATTGAAGTGTGCGCTTGTGCTTGAGGTGAAAATTGCTATATACACATTTCTATAAGGGATTAGTGCTTAATGCATGCACCGAAAGGTCAAAATAACTTTTCCGCATCAATTGTTATTCTGATTTTGTCATGAGGAAATAAGTTGAGGAAGTTTTTCTGTGTGAAAATCTTTTTATATATATTGATTTATTTATTATATTTTTTGTGTGTTTAGGAAATTCAGGAAAAAAATAATAAGAAATAAAATGTAAACATGATATTATTATTGGTAGGTAATTGATTAAACCATCAGAATTTGTTTAAAAAAAAAAGTATTGAATTCATTAGGTACATATTAGTTTTTTTCTATGAAAACCTAGTTTTTCTCAGGGTTTAGTGTTAAGATATGGATGAACGACCCATTGTTAGACGAGGCATAGTTTTAAAAACATATAGGTTTTGGAGTCGATATGTAGTGATTTTTGGTTCATAAAAATTCCCACTTTCTCTGGATTTAGTAAACGGATCAAAATTGAAATCTATATATCTTAAAGAGGTGCTGATTTTACGTCTACACCCGATCGACGATCAATATCCATCCGTACACTAAATCTTGAAAAACAAAAAAAAAAATAACTGTAAGTGGGGTTTAATATAGAAAAAATAAAGTATTGTACCAATTAAATGGCAACTTGTTTTTTCCTTCAATTTATTGAATAATATAAAATTCGGATATTTTTCTGTCTTCGCATTATGTGCAAATATGTTACAGTGAACCAATCAAACGAATTTCACTGTAAATGAATACAACACTGCCAATATTATATCACTTACATATCATGAATACTCATATTTATTACCAGGCTTCTGACCCGATAGTTTTATAACTATCGGGGATAACGATACCGATTATCGTTCAAAAGTATCGTACGATAGTCGGCGATACTTTTTCGCGATATCGATAGTTTTTAAAAAAATTAATAATATTAAATAAAACTCAATAATTAGATGAAATATAATTTCAATTTAATCAGATATCACACTTGGAAACATTTATCAACAAATTTGCTTCAAAATAATGAAAAATAAATAATTTTTGAATAGGTTGATTAAAATGCATTTTCGATACCGATGCCGATAGTTTAAATCAGTTTAAACCACGGTATCGTAAGTGCTATTTCGATACCGATACTTTCGAAAGTATTGCGGTAGCGATAGTCACAACCCTGTTTATTACATACAATACCAAATCCTAAAAATTTCCCTTCAATATAATCGCTTCTTATATCCAAATTTTTTTTTCGAAATAATTATCCTAAAAATACATATATAAAAATAAGTTTTTTATTATTATTATTATACATTTTATATTATTATCAACTAAATTTAACATTTTTTATTATTATTATTATTATTATTATTATTTATTATTATTAATATTTTTTTTCTGAAGTGTTTTAGTTTGAATCTAAAAAGCTTATCAAAAAATTTAATCTCCAAACATCATTCATGTGGACATTAAATTTAAAATTTATATCATATGCGTAAGAAATATAAATACATATTTATATTTTTATTTTGTTTTAAATGTTTGTCTATCAAAATTATACATAATTCATTATAACTTTACAGATAAACATGACCTTATTATCACTTCACATCACAAGAAAGTATAAAGAGTATAATAACAAAAACTGCGAAGTTATTTTTTTTTTTCTTACATTTTACGTTAGGAGATAAATTTATATTATAAAAAGTATTTTCAAAGAGTTTTCGAAAGACTAATTTCTTTGTTCATTTTATTAACAAATAACATAAAAAAAGCAAACAACAAAAAAAGAAAAACAAAAACAAAAAAAATTAAAAAAAAGTAAATGAAAGGAGTTACATTTTATATATTAACTTTTTTCTTACTTTCGTTTAGTCGCTTCTGTTCTTTACCAGTACAACGTGAAAGAAAAAAAAAATACGTATAAAAATATAATGTTGCACTGAATTTTTTGCCATTGCATTATATTCTTTAAAAGTTATTTTTTTTAAAAAAAAAACAAAAAAAGAAGAAAAATTATTTCTATCATTGAGCGCTAAACAATAAGTGAATAGAAATAATAGCGAAAAAATTGCAAACAAATATCTACCGGAAAGTTCCATTACAAAAATTGTATGGTTCTGAATAATAAATTAGATATTTATGCAATTTGAAACATGGATAATTATTAAATTCAAACAATTCATAACTAACAATATTAAATTTAGATTATTAATTAGTTATTATAATATCAGATACACTATTGAAAAACTGACTAAACCAGAAATACACCCAAATCAAAATTAAAATAATATAAAATAGATTTTATTATTTTGTATTATTATTATTATTAATTTTTTGTTTTTTTTCATATTTTAATAATAGTATTGAGTAGAGTAGACAGTTAAAATTAATGTAGAGGTATGAAACATGATAAATATAAGATATATATAAGAAGTGTTAACTAGTGATGAGGCGAACCTTTTTAAAGATGATTAAACTGAAGAGAATAGACCAATACCATAAACCAAAATATTAATTGGCATAGAAATACCAGCAAATGTTCGACCTGATTTTTGCGTTTTTTAATTTTTTTTTTTTTAAGCCGAACTTTAGTTTTACTTGACACTCGTATTTCTATGCCAATTAAAATTTTGGTTTATGGTATTGGTCTATTCTTTTCAGTTTAATCATATTTTGGGAGCGGACTTTCAATTTTTTTTTTTCATATATTGTTTGGTATGAGAGTTTTAGGTCCTTAAAGAAAAGTTTGGCCAAAAGGTTTGGCTCATCACTAGTGTTAAACATATAACAAATTATATTTCAAAAAGTATAAGTGCTGATTTGTTTGGGTCATAATTCTTATCAACTACCATATCAAAATGGCTCAAATCCAATAAAATAAGAATTAAAAAGAATTTTATTAAAAAAAAATTGAAATAATAACGCATATAAGTCTTAGATTTTTTCTATTATTATTGCTAATTTTATAATATATTATATATTAATAACAACAATATATCGCATCTATTTATTATAGTAAACATAAACAAAATAATATCAACAACACAACAGTCAAACACCGGCCAAATATAATATAATATAATGAAAATTCATATAAAACGTTGTTCAGTTCTTCTTACTTCTATTTTTTTTATTATTATTATTATTATGCATATATGCATGCATATACTTAACTTATATATTCAATTTCTATTTATGTATTTTTAAATTTTTATATATTCATATGCGACAATGGTGGGGTAGCGGCAAGAGGAACTGTTACCGAACATATATATATACAGAATAATATATGAATCGAATATATAGTAACACTGGTGTATTACCATACGTTTCTATCCTACTTATCATAAAATATTTAATGCATCATCTTCCTCTCTTGCGCTTAAGTCAGCAAGTATTATCTGTGTTATTATGGTTTTGAAGTTTCTATTTTATTTTTTTTTTAATTTGTATGTATTTTACATCGTTTGGTTAGGTTTATCTTTATGTTGGTTATTTAAAATTAAGAAAAAAAAATAACAAAAAAAAAACAGAAATAAGTAAATAAGACACAAATACACGATATAATCGCAATTGTACAGTATTTACTAACATGTGCTGTGCTTGTAAAAATCTATAATTTGTATTAAGTTATACTTATACACGTAAATAGCGAATTCAGTACTATAATCACGTAGAAAGGTTTTTGTATTGAACAATGATAATAACAACTGGAATATTAAAGTAGTAAAAATTTACAAGTACAATAAAAAAAAAAACAAAATGTGTGATTTGGGGCTGTCCATAAAGGACGTCACGTTTTAGGGGGGAGGGGGGTCTCGTGAAAATGTGACGTCCGAAATTCATTAT
>JAABKK020016826.1:0-20182 GCA_011634745.2 Catotricha subobsoleta
TTCCAAAATACGATTTGCACTCACCGCGGTTTATTGGAAAAATAGTATCTTTTTTCACTTTTTGAAAATACGATTTGTACTCACCGCGGTTTTTTCCGCCGTTATGGAGGACTGAAGACGTTTTTTTTTTTTTTGCTCGCAACTTTATTTTGAGGCTGTTTTGCAATCGTCGATGGTGATGGAAAGTTAAAGACCGTTTTTTCAAAAATTCATAGTTTTGTATATTTTCAGATTTCAATATTATTTTTGATATACAAAAAAATGAGGGCAGCAAAGAGAGATGCTTCGCGAATCATTAACAAAAAAGCATTAGCTAAGTTAGAAACGGCAGTGAGAAATGGCAATGTTTCTAAACGGTCTCATCAGCATACTCATGAAAAAATAGAAACGGAGATACCGGCAAATAAACTAGAAAATTGTAGGCAAGAAACGCCGAAGAAAAGGTAAGTAGAATAACTTAAAGATAGAGTGAAATTTACTGCGACTGAATAGACTCTTCGCATTTTAAGTTTTTGTATGTTTCATTTCACTCGCACTCATACATTTCATTCTCATAATATTTAATATTCTTCTAATATTTAAATTTAAGCCCAGCAACCACCAATCCGGTACTTGGATTAGATATCAATGACCAGTCAAAAGACAATATAAGCGTCAATGACGATGGAAAACTTATTCAAAGTGAAAAAACGGCAGATCAAGAAGAAAATGCACCAATAGCAATTGCATCTGTATAGACGTCTTCTAAACTTAATGTTTCGAATAAAAACCGTCAACAAAGAGAAAAATGCAGGTTTTCAGTTTTGAATCCGGTACTCGGTTTAAGCGTCAATGACAATGAAACACTTGTGCAAATTGACAAGACGGTAAATCAAGAAGAAATTACACCAATAGGAGTTGCATCTGTACAGGCGTCGTTTAAACCAATAGAAGCACGAAAATTATTTGGTACAGAATGTTATATAGACGTAGACGTATTATTGTCACAACATAAACAAATTGAACCAAATGCCTGTTCCACTCCAATTAATATTCAGAATAAAAGTAATGATGTACCGACAACTATAAATCAGGAAAATTTAAAAGTTTATAGACGATGTCCTCTTAAAACCGTAAGTATATATTCACCTGCTCCTGCATAGTAATTTAACTTATTTCAAAATATTTCTTTTTAACTAATAGAATTTACTTATTTCAGATAAATAACAATCCTAAAACAATAATACCTGGAAAAACTTTAGAAAGGAAACAAACAACAACAGCAAAACAACAAAATAATTATAAAGTTATGATGCCAACTGCAAAACCCATTGTAGAAAGTTACAACCGGCCGGCTTCTCCATTAATTTTTGAAGACCCAACTTACGTAAGTATTTGAATTGCTTTTCACATAAGTACATAATTACTTTTTTTTTGCTTATTTGTTTAATTCAAATAAAAAGAATATATAATAATAATATTCTTATTAGGATAAGCGAAAAAGTTACGGTCGACCACAAAATGCTTTTGTGGATAGTTCTAGTGAAGAGGAAGGTGGTGAAGACGAAATTGGTGAAGACGTGAAACAACAAAATACCAAAGAAACGGAAAAAGCACAGGAATCACAGGTATGATTCTATTTTGCTAGTAAATTTATGTTCAATATCAGGCTTAAGAAGCGAAACTTTTACTATATATATTTTTTTGTGTGTTTTTTTTTGTTTTAGGACAAAGCAGAACGCGAGAAATGTATTGCTGATTTTAATTCCATATGTGATGAAGTGGCTAAATATAAAATTAGAATAGAATAAGTTATTATTATTATTATTATTTCTTTATTTAACTTTATACATTCATTACTACATATTAACAATATAAATATTTTTAAATATCTTTTTTAACAAATTCAGTCAATGTTATTTTAAATCTATTAGTATTATTTTCTTTTTTTAATTACAATATAAATTTTAAATTTTGTCAAATCTAAGATTATTTTATTTTGAAAATCGCAATCCACATTTATTTTATATTATTTATTATTATTATTATTTATATTATTTTATTTTATATTATTTATTATTATTATTATTTTTGTATTATTCACACCACTTAACGCGATTCTTGTAAAAACAGATATTAAAAAATTCCTAAAAGCTAAATATTTAAATGCTGAATAATAAACGTTCCTCTTAAGGAAAGATCCATAAATAAATGATTTTTTTTTTGCATATAATATATCCTGTAACGCAGCGGTAATGCATGCCTGAACCCCCTAAACCGATCCTGTATTGTAACGAAATTCTCAAATTGCCCAAAACAAAAAATTCATTCATTGAGGAAATTAATGCAACTCATCAGGTTTTAATTCAATGGTTAGGTAAAGCCAATTATTACTTACTCGATTTTGTACGATAGTTCGAATATGAAGTAAGTATTGTAAATAATTTTATTAAAATCGGTCCACAGAGTTTGGAGATATTAGGCCCGGACATACAAAAAAAAAATTAAGCAAAATGGTTGATTCAATAAACAAACTCTATTCCATAGATGGGAAAATTACATGAAAACAGTAATGTGTAATTTAAAAAGTGCATTAAAATTTACAATTACTACAAAACATAATTTATTATTGCAATTACTTGAAAATGTAACTGTAACATTGAAATATTTTAATGTAATGCATTATAAACTACATCTGGTAAATACATTTTTGCAATATAAATAATTAATCCTTAATACTAATACAGCTCCAGAAATCAATGCCGAGTTAAGCAATCAAAATCTTATCACACTTTTTTGTGATATCCTTTTCTCACTATATAATAAGTAATCCCGAACTTTTAATACGTTCATTCTGATTCAGAATAAGAATACCATTTAGAAATTCCGGTCCACCGGAAGATATGGAGATATGAAAATATAAACGTTGCAACATGATATAAGCGACGATTGGTTAGAATTAAATACCGCAATTTGTCACGGTATGGAGTTATATGTTTTCGCTTATCCAAATTGAATATATAACGCATACAAGAATTGTGCCCTATCTGTAATTTCTCTGCATTTTTACAAGTACACCTTATTGCTCGTATCCATGTTATATATAGTATCAGCATAATCAAAAATTGAATCAATAATACTATTGTCTATGTCAATTTTAATATAATTTGGAATGGGTGGGGTGGATGAGCAAAATTCGTTCACTAAATTCTGAGAAAAAGCAAAAACAGATCTTCAAAGAAAAATAAATAACGAATCTTTCAAATATGTAAAATGCGGCCACGATCACGAATGACAGGCTACAGCTAGTAAGTTAAAGTTTATTAATGTTAATGTCAAATTCAGTTAGTGTGTATTCATATGTTTGCACAAATGATGTATTGCTGGCTGTATGACAGTTCATTTAAATTGTTTAAAAATAACCTACATAACAAATATACTATAATATACAAATAATGTTTCGTATTATTGTGAAAAAGATTTCAAAAACTTGTCGATCATATTCTATAATCAAAAATTTTAATCATATTGCTACAAAGCGAAAACCAATCGTGTTGACAACATATTGCTCTCCAAATCTAATTGAACATATTCCACAGAAAAATTATACAGTCGAAAATAACACTGATGTTAAATATACTGGCGATATTAAAACACTAATCGAAAGCGAAAAGGACCATGAAACAGTGAATTTATTTGGAAAGATAATCAGTATTTATTTATTATATTTTTCTATAATTAGGTTAGCGTTTTACATCAAATGGAAGGAAAGGTTCCAGATCCATCATCCATAATTTCGGAGCAATTGAAAACAGAGAATGATAAGTTTAATATCCAGGAATTTACTTTGGATGCCGATTCCGAATTACGCTTTCAAATTGTAAAGAAAAATAAGAAAGTTACTGTTGAAGTGAGTAAAATAATATTTTTTTTATGATAATTAATAATTTTGTTTTAAATGAAAAATGTATTTAATTTATTTGTAGTAAAATATAACTAAAATATTGTTTTTTTTTTATTCAAATTATAGCTGAAATCTGGTTTAGCTGAATTGTTTGGTACTGAATTAGTTCAAGGAAAACCATATGAATTTCATACAGGTACAAAGGTTTCAATTTTCACATACCATGGCTGTACACTAACGGTAAAAGGACAAATGGATGTAAGTTGTATTGCCAAAGAAACACCTATGGTTCAATATTTAAATGCACATACGGCATTAGAACAACTAAGGGTAACAGCTGATGAAATAAATGGTCAAGGACCAATTGCAATGGTTGTTGGACCAACCAATGTAGGAAAATCAACAGTATGTAGAATTCTATTAAATTATGCTCTCCAACAAGGGCGAAAACCAATTTATGTTGACTTGGATGTAGGACAGGGAAATTTATCGGTTCCAGGTACAATAGCAGCATTACTTGTTGAAGGACCAGCTAAAATTGAAGATGAATTTTCTCAGCAGGCGCCATTAGTTTATCAATTTGGTCATGTGTCACCAATTGAAAATGATGCCTATTTCGATTTATTAATATCGAAATTCTCTGAGGTTACATTCGAAAGACTACAGGCAAATAAAAATGGAAAAAATTCTGGAATGATTATTAATACATGTGGATGGATTGAAAATCAGGGATATAAACATATCCTACATATTGCAAAATCTTTTGAAGTAGCTGCAATATTTGTTTTAGATCAAGAACGGTTGTATAATAATTTATTACGTGACATTCCGAAATTCGTTCAAGTTGTGTTTCTACAGAAAAGTGAAGGCGTTCTAAAAAGAAATAGAAATGCACGTAGTGTGGCACGTAATAATCGAATTCGGGAATATTTTTATGGAAAACGATCATCATTATGTCCACATTCATTTGATGTTAAATGGGCAGATATTCAAATATGCAAGGTTGGTGCATCAACGTTGACCGATTCTTGTACGCCGTTAGGAATGAAAGCTGAAGATAATAAAACTAAACTAATTGCAATTCAACCTAATATGTCCTTACTACATCATTTATTAGCCGTTACTTCTGCCGAAAGCATGGAAGATGATGTAATTCAATCAAATGCAGCTGGTTTTATCTGCATGTAAGTTTATTTATTTTATGATGTCAATCGCAAGAAATTTAATCAAAATATTACTCTTGCAGAACAAACGTAGACATAGAGCGACAAACATTAACAGTATTGTCACCGCAACCAAAGCCTTTACCTAATACTATTTTCTTATTATCAGAAGTACAATTTATGGATACCTAGTCATTAATTAATAGCTATTATCTTATTATATGTAATTGGTTTTAAGTTTTATCAGTTTTGAAAATTTGAAAATATAATACTTTTTCTTTTTTTTATTTAATTAGTTGGTTTTATTTATAACGACTAGAAGGATATAAAATAAAAAGAAAACAAAATTATGAAAATTTTAATGATCAAGTACAAAGTGTTTTCTAGCAAATTCACTAGCATGTTGGACAGCATTTTCTAAGTTTTGTTTCTGTGCTGATGGATGAATGCATTTTGCTTTCATATTGCAAGTTAATTCACCATTATATCCTTTTGATGGACCATATTTTGCGCGATATACATTCGCTACCTGTTGTATCCATAATTCGGCTGAAAAATGTTCCGTTACATTATTCTGTGGAACGCAAGCTCTTGCCTTGATCATATCATTTTTACACACAGCTATTATTAATATAGGACGATCCGGACATAATTTAGTGACTTTTTCCAATTTTGTATTCAATAAGAGATCTGGATGTTCAAAAACGTACACTATAAATGGATTTATTGCTTTCGATTGATGTTCCAACATGGTTTTCAGTTCAACGTCAACAAATTCTCTGTGTAAAATTTATGTAATTAATTATTTTATTTATTATTTGAATAATAATTTAACATTATACTTGATATCTTTCTTCGAAATATTTTCATATTGCTTCTGCAAAACTTCTATGATATCCAAGCATTCCATTTTTATTGTGTATGGAACATAAATGGTTTCGTCATGTTTTAAAGTTTTGTGCATATTTTCAATTTGAATTTTTAATTTCTGACTGACCGCTGCTTTATTCTCAAAATCTTTTTTAATCTTCTGAATCTCATTGACAAGTTTTTTTCCATTTTCATGTGCCTGGATGAGGAATAAATTACAATATATTATGGTAGGATTATGAATTTTGGAAGAAAAGTTATTAATGAAACTACTTTCTTGGCTAATTGACCAGCAATGGCTATAATTTGACAACTATTACGCCCTAAGCCTTTGAAATTAATAATACAAAAATCAAGCAGTTCTTCCGTGTTGGTTACATGTGTTCCACAGCAAGGTTCTTTTGAGAGAAAGTTTAAGGATTTGTGCTCAATATTTAAAATTCTTATATCATTATCTGGATAAATTTCACCAGGAATAAGTGTAATATCATCGGCCTCGTAAAATTCGTGTAATGACATAATTATTGTCTCTACTTTCATTGACGATCTTATAATTGCTCTAAAATAATAATATTGATAATAAAATTCTTAAACCATTATGAATATGAAATATTACTTAATGCATTCTTCGATTTTTTTTATTGTTTCTTTATTAAGCTTCTCTCCAAGTACTCCTAACTCTAATTTTAAACATTGTGCTGTAACACTGCTGGACTTTTGATACGTCACATTTTTTGTCACATATCGTACAGAGGCGTTTAGCAAATGTGTGGCTAAAATGACAAGAGTATATTACATTTTTGTGAAACAAAAACCCACAAGTACTTACATGTATGGTGCTGGGTGACTTGTGTCCGTTTATTTGAATCAACCAATAATTTAACATCATCCGCAATATCAAATGTCAGATTATTGTTTGAAAAGCAACCAGAATGTATTACGAGACCATTGTAAATGCTTACAGTATGAACATTAAATACAACATTTTCATCGTTTAATTTAATAATTTTTCCAGAATCAGAATCTTGTCCACCAGCTTCGTAGTAAAAATTACTTTTATCCATTATGACATGAAAATCATTTGAATCAACATCTTTTACAAGAGCCAATACTTTTGAATGTGTCTCTGGTATTTCATATTGGCCAGTTAGTTTATTGAAATTATAAGTGTATATAAATTGGTTATCCGTTTTTGGTAACTCCATTAAATATAAGTTATCTTTTACCTCATCTAAGGAATCTTGAATGTTATATATTAATTTTCTCGATCGATTTTTGGCTTCGTTCAAACATTTCAAAAAACCATCTTCATCAATTGATAGATTTTTAGATTCAGCTATCTTTTGTATTAATTCCACATTTAGTCCATACGCTTCATGAAGCCGAAGCATAATATCACCAGACAACATATTCAAAGCGGAACTCTGACTTAATCTATTTTCCAAGTACTTATACGCGGCCACAAAACCGGGAAAATCTATCACGTCATGTTCTTCTAATTTCGGATTATTTGATAAAATACTTTTTAAGTCTGACGATTTAGATCTCAGTGACTTATAAATTTCATCTTCATATGAAATCACCTGCATTATTTTTGAAAAGTTTTTTTCCAATTCCGGATAAGTGGAACCTAAAATTTCTACTATTGTTGGAATTATTGTTTCTTGTAATAGATTCTTTGTTTTAAATGATTTATCAGCAATATTTAAAGCTTTTCGAAGCACCTGACGTAACTTATTACTGTGATACCAAAAAAAAACTGATTACATTATATAAAAATAAAATTAAATAAAAAAATATTACTTTTGATCTGGAAACATTTCATCTGCAAGACACATAGCAATCATTCTGGAATGATCAGACAATATTCTGTATGACAAATCGAGTTCATATTTTTCGTTTTTATTATCAAATATTCCCTGGTACACTGGTGCTTTGGTTACCTTAAATAAATTGTCTGGTTTTACAAAAGGTGTTTTTCCTTATATAGTTAAATGAAAAAAATGCCAATAACCTACATTACTTATAGAATCAAATATTGGCGTAAACAAATCGGTGTCATAATTACTAGATTTTCCTTGTAATATGGCTACCAATCGCTCTAATCCCATACCAGTATCAATGTGTTTTTTTGGCAGTGGCGTTAAACTTCCATCTAAATTTCTATAACATTAAATGAGATAAATATGTGAAAGTTTTTGGCTCGATTTGAGAACGTCATATTTTTATTGACCTGTTGTATTCAATAAAAACCAGATTCCACAACTCAGTCAAATCTGAATATCCAGCATTTACATATTTAGCTCTTTCACATGGATCACTATTAGGCAAATGATCAATATGAATTTCTGTGCAAGGGCCACATGGGCCGCCAGGACCCATTTCCCAAAAATTATCTATACATCCAAAGGGAATTATTCGGCTATCTGCAATTCTATTTAATAGATGATTAATATTTATCATTTGAGATAATCGCCTTTTTTTATTATCTTTATATCATTTGCATATGCATTAACAATTTTACACATGTATTATACCAACCCCAAATTCCTCCAAATTTCTAAGCATTCATAATCAGGTTGAAGCTGTAATAATTTATCACCACCAAAATAAGTAACATATAATCGCGATGGATTAATTTGATATGGACCAGTCAACAAATTCCATGCCAACTTGCATGCATGTTCCTATAATAAGAAAAAAGGCACAATTTGTTGTCTACATTTACATTATATATAAATATATATGGCATTAACTTTTGGATGTCAAAATTCACCTTAAAATAATCTCCAAATGACCAATTGCCTAACATTTCAAAAAATGTATGGTGATATCCATCAGTTCCGACGACTGATAAGTCATTATGCTTTCCACCCACCCGTACACATTTCTGTGAATTTGCAACTCTATCGTACTGAAGTACCGATTTATTTAGAAAAATATTTTTAAACTACAAACGAAAAAAAAATATTACTAATTTATTTAATAATAATTGCAAATGTTCAGTAGTGTAACTTGGTTTTACCTGGTTCATGCCGGCATTCACAAATGGAACCGTTGGATCGCAGAATGGAACAACAGGACTCGATCGAATAAACTTATGGTCATTTTTATTTATAAAATAGTCTAAAAATGTTTTTCGAATTTCATAAGATGATAATTTATTTTGCATAGAATAATGTCTTATAGTCGAATATCTGAGCAATTGTTTCCCAAATAATAACATTTTATCAGAAATCGGCATAGAATAATTTGAGGATAACAATACTACATAACTATTTACAGATGACACATTTAAATAGCTGGAATAAACCGAACATTATTGTGTGCAGGGTTGACACATTGATTAAAATAAAATTATTTTTATCATTCACATACTATTTTCAAACGAACACGAATGGCCATAACTTTTGCAAATTTCATCGACGCGACGCAAGTTTAATACTTTTGGAAAGATAATTAAAATATCTAAGTGATGATTTTAATTTTATTTCATTTAGAAATTTATTTTAAGCAAAATAATAACTAAAACATAAAATATTCAAAAAACTGCAAAATATTTGAACTTTGAGCTAACCGAATTAGGCAACAACATATCCTAGAGTCGCCAAATTTTTATGAAAAATTCTTAGATCATGTAGGCAACTACAAAGAATAAAAAACGTTTGGTATTCATAGAGCATTTATTTGTAATTCGATCTAATTTATAATCAATCATGTAAATCTGAATATTGATGATTTTATCAAATTTTGAGCCCAGTAAAACTTAATATTTTACAATTTTTATTTTTACATAAAATGCAAGCTAATAAACAATTGTGCAACTAGAGATATTCGAAATTTCAAAAAAAAAACTACCCTAATACCTATAAAAATCTTTTTACAAAATTTGGTCTTTAAATTTTTCAAAACTGCGGTTGAATTTTACATTATACCAATAATCCGTCACGAGATTAGTATTGGATTGGGTTATTTCTATACGAAGAATTACAAATGCTCTACTATTTTCTTTTAAAAAGGAACAGTTTTTACATATTTTATTCGAATAATATACTTAAAACTATTGAAGTTTGAAAATAAATAATCGGGAGCCAGGAATCATACAATGCTATAATTATCCAAATTCTCAGTTGAATATATAAGACATACCTTTAAATAAACAAATTGTCTTTATAATGGAGAAGATTCATTTTTTTTGTGTATTTTTAATTTATTCTATAAGTTAATTAAAAACATTTATTTTATAACCATTTTTCTTTAATTTTCCTCTAAATATTTCAATTTTAATTCCAACATCGAAATCCCGAATTTAAACGAATGATTTTTTTAAGAAATATTTTGTATGAAGAATCTGTCAGACTTTTGCAAACGCAATGATTTCGTTGAACAAGTTAACAAACATAAATCAGCCTTAACTTCGGTTTTCTGAAAATTGGTTTTAAAGCTATAAATTCACATGGATGTAAAAGTTTGATGTAATTTAAAGGGCGTCGATGTATTTCGTATTATTATGTTGGTTTTTTAGTTAAATTTTAGCGGAATACATGAAAATACCAACACGCCCTTTAAATTACATCAAACTTTTACATCCATGTGAATTTATTTTAACGGTTTTCCAATATTGAAATTATAATTAAAAATTATTTAGAGGCAAATTAAAGAAAAATAGCTGTACAATTAATGTTTTTAATTAACTTATAGTATAATATAAAAATAATAGAATTATTATTTTTTTTTTTTTTTATTAAATCACATTGAAGAAACCCTGAATTTAAATGACATTAAACGCATTCAGAAATCCATCCACAAACGATTTCGAGATCGACCAAATTTGTGTTTATGTTTTAGTCAATCGAACAAACATGTCTATCTGTCAACTGAAACGGTTAACATATGGGAAATATACTAAGCTAAATATTATGTAGAAGTAATAATCTGTGTTTTTGTGTTCATTTTAATGTTAAAAGTTTTTTATTAATAGATTTTTATATTAATAATTACTTTCAATAATAAGTATTTTTAGGGAATGGGAGATAGAGATTGGCGTCCGTTTATTTATGGGGGTAATTAGCATGTACCAACCTCTTTTTTTATTTCTTAGAAATTATACTTTTTTTTCTTTTTTTTTTTGAGAAGCTTTTTGAAAATTTTAAGCAGTGTTTGTAATCAAATATGTTGTATTTTATTTCAGGAGTTGCATCAATTACCGCAGAATTTGGTAAGAAAATTTATTTAAAATAAAGAATAAAAAAAATACTAAAACCTAACCTACAAATTATTAATCATCGTCTTATCTCTGTCTGAAGGTACATTTCCAATTGACACTACAAAGGTATGTAGTATTTCTATTAATATTAGATAAATCCGGATATAAGAAGAAAGATAACATGTATTTATTCTTCGTTTTTTTTTTCTTCTTTCTATAGACTCGACTGCAAATTCAAGGACAAAAACACGATCAACAATTCCAAAAACTTCGATATAATGGCATGACTGATGCATTTATAAAAATAACACGCCAAGAAGGCATCAAGGCACTCTATTCAGGGTGAGTAGTTTCTAATTATAAATTCATATATTCGATTTCATTCGAGATATAAGTAATCTTTGTATTTTCAATAATAATAATTTTTATTTATTTTCATTTCACTTATGCGAATCGAATGAAACAAAGTATTTGGCCAGCTGTTTTACGTCAGGCGACTTATGGCACAATCAAATTTGGTACTTACTACACATTAAAAAAACTGACAACAGAAAATGGTTTTCTAATTGATCGGAATGGTAATGAGCGAGTATGGTGTAATGTTTTGTGTGCTGTAACCGGTGACTATTTAATTTACTTTTAAATATTTTTTAATTAAATCTTATGTTAATTATATGATGATTTTTGTAAAACAGCTGGTGCGATTTCAAGTGCTATTGCAACACCAACGGATGTGCTTAAGGTTCGAATGCAAGTACATGGACGTGGAACTGAACAAATTGGATTATTTGGGTGTTTTCGTGAAGTCTATCGATATGAAGGAATTGCCGGACTGTGGAAGGTGAGGAAAGAATCGCAGTTTTCTTTTTTTTTTAAATAATTAACGCTTGTTTTAATTAATAAGCAGTTCAATTAAGTTTTATTTTATATATATTCATATTGTTTGTCCATTCTTGTGAGTTCGATTTTGAAAAATTTTCACGAAAGTATGAAAACATATGAAAATGAATTTGCAATTATTAATAAATCAAAATTTATTTTTGAAAATATTTTTTTTACATTTAGGGGCTGGGACCAACAGCACAGAGAGGTCAGTATTTAAATTTAAACTTCTTCACACTTTAAGCGCAGTAAGCACCAATATGAGTAACTCACGAATCTCGCGTAACCCGAGTTTTTGATAAACCTCACCTCGGGTTACGCAAGATTTTTGGGTTAGACATGTTGATGCTCATCACCCTAAATGTTTTATATTCAAACTATACTTTCGTTTACATTTCAGCTGCTGTAATTGCTGCCGTTGAATTACCTGTTTATGATTTCTGTAAAATACATCTAATGGATACATTTGGTGATCATGTTGCCAATCATTTTATGTAAGAACTTCAAATTAAGCGATGAAATCATATTGTGAAAAAGCTTTATTAATTCGTTTAAATCATGATTTTGGTTTTATCATTTTTAGATCCAGTTTTATAGCTAGTTTAGGAAGTGCTGTTGCTTCAACACCAATCGATGTGATAAGAGTAAGTAGTAATACCGATTATGGATTCGGAATGGCTGCAACTATAATATGTTTTTAACATTCATTTTCTGTCCTGCTCAATTGTAGACTAGATTAATGAATCAAAAAAGTGTGTCTAGAGAAACTTCTACTTCTTCTGTGAAAAGCACTTGTTCAAATCAACCATCAATTTCGTTACCGCATAAAATTTATAAAGGAAGTGTAGATTGTGGTATTCAGGTGAATTTAAATCAATTTCCTAAAATGATTATTAGTGTCAGCAATAAGTTGACAACAAGACCCGTTAATACCAACCAGAATAAAAACTGTCCTCAGATTTTTCCCCTGGTTTAAACATCAACATAAGTACTAGCACGCAAACCTTAAATGACCTGAGAAGTATGCAATTTATTTCATAGATAAAACTGAGAACAGTTTTTATTCTGGTTGGTAATGGCGGGCTTAAAAATGGTGATTTTAAACACGAATAATTAAAGAATATCCCTATATTTTGAGAACTGATTTCCACGAAATTATGTGGCGAAGTTTGTGTTATTTTTTAAGTAAACGTACCTATTAGTATTAATATTGGTGTTTAAAATTACCCACCTATACGAAATCAAATATTTTATTGAATTTTTGCATAAGAAATAAATATTCTTAAGCTGTGATTCAAAAACTCTCTTAAATCAAATTTTTCCAAAAAAAAATAAATCTTTTTATGATTTTACAGACTGTTCGAAATGAAGGATTTTCTGCGTTGTACAAAGGTTTTATACCAACATGGTTCCGAATGGGACCCTGGAATATAATATTCTTCATCACATATGAACAATTAAAGAAATTCTACTAAAATTCAACTTTGGCACGAATTATATAGACATTTAATGAAACGTGATACAGAAACTAGAAACAATTAAATATTAAAATAGAAATTGTATAAAAGAAGAGAATTGAGAATCCCAAATACCCGTTCATAAGCTAATTTTTGCTCCGTTTTTTTTTTCTTTTTTATGTTCTCTGTTTTATTTTTCTTTAATTAGTAAGTGTTAGCATATTGAAATAAGTAAATCTAAATAGAACTTTTTTCATAGAATTTAAAAATTGAAATAATTGTTGCAAAGCAAATATCCTTAAGGAAAGTACATTAAAATATTATCAAATATTATTGAATTCAAAATGTCTATTGTTGATTGACTTAATTTGATAAATTATAAATACAAAAAAAATAAAGATTACTATTATATAAAGAGCATTTATATTCCAAATAAAACAAATTGAATAAAATAAACCATTTTTTTTTTTTTTTAAATAAAAATTATAAAACGGCTTTTATAGTGAAGACTGAAGATAGTACGAATTCAGAAGAAATAGAAATTTTTCACACTTTGAAGTGAAGTGAAATAGGTAGGTAGAGGTCCTTACCGTTCTCAAGATATTGACTAAACGTTTATCAGTGCGAAAAAAAAATACAACTATTAATCCCTATAGCTAAGCTAAGTTTTAGATGTAATAAATAGTAAAATTCGATATTTCTTTAAAACACTTTGAGAATATAATTATTTAGCTCTATAAGTCTAAATCATCCATTAAATAAAAACAAAAAAAGCAATTATGAAAATTATTGCATTACACTGAATATATAATAATACGTAATTTAACAATTATAATAATAAATAACAATATTTTATGTAAGTATAAATTTAACGAACATCAACTACAACATTATTTGATCATTGATCTATAATCATTTTAAATCATTATTTTCTAAAAATTTATGTATATTATTAATAAAGTAAGTTTCGTTGCAAGCTTATTTAACAGTTTGATGTTTTAAAGAACACAAAACTGAATGTCGCTAATTGGTATCCACTATTTTATTGACTCCATTTATTTCTTGAGGTATCGTTTCGCCGGCACTCATATTTGATTTTCTCTCTGAGACAAACTGTTTAACATTTGTAGCTTTAACATCTAATTCACCATTTTGTTGCAGATAATGTAAAACAGCACCACCAATAGTACCCAATGTACCAAGAATAATACAAATCCATTTAACAGCTTCTTGAAATTTCAGTGCCCTGTAATATACGTATTTTCAATTACTATTTTAAATTATATCCTAGGCAACGTTCACAAATGGCGTCACCTATTACCTATATGCTATAGATACAAATCACTTACACAAACAATTTATTCTTTAACATATTTACATATGTTTTGTTCAAATGGGCTGATTCTTCTACCCAAAATAATGGGTACACCATACTTTGCAGATCCTTCATAATTGGCATTTGTGGAATAGGCACCACTTCCAAATTAAATTGTAAACGTTTTGCTGCTGACAATGGCGTTCCGGATATCTATTAAAACAATTATTATATAAACGATGTGCTCACTATAGATTCATTCATTGAACAATGACATAAGGTTTGTAAGATTTGTAAGGATTTTTAACACAGACATAATTTCTAACGATAGCGTGTTTGATTTTTGATTTATTGTAGATGTTACAAACGTTTTAAAATCTCACAAATCTTAAGTCATATTGTAGAAAATGCTTTAAATGAAAAGAATAAAATTACAATTTCAAAATGCAAATAAATGCCATGATCTTTTTTATTTGGATTCAATCCCGAACCAATTTTATCAAGAAGAATTTCATCTCCCATATAAAAGTGGGGCAATGATGCTATAATTGGTGATCCCACACAACGAAACAAATCAAAAGTCCCTTTGATGGGGCAACCACCAGGAGGATTTCGACAAAAACAAGTTTTTATATTTGCTTTATCACCCAAATCAAGTTCTGGAAAATAATTTAATATTACCAAAAATTTATGCGATACAAATAAACAAAAAATTTACAAACCATATCGTAATGTTGGCACTCCAAGATATTTTGATGGTTCTTTATTTAAAGCAATAAAATGATATTATTAGTATATGATAATTTAGAGATCGTATGAGATCAGTGTAATATTTACCTTTGTATATGGCACCAAGTGACCGACAAATACTCGGTTCATATGCCCAAATACCTTCTTCTTTTTTCATATATGGTGGAAATATTGTTGAATCAGTGCCAACATATTGATTACATTCATCACCATCCCATGCTTCCATTTCAGTTTCATCGTTGTATGATACAACGCGTCCAATATCACGAGTATTTTTCTTTCCACGAAATACTCTAAACTGTCCAAGATCAGTTCCATTGGCCTGCAAGAAAATTAAATTTGAATTGTTATGGTATAAATAAAAGTAATTAATATTTAATTCAATTTTATTAGCGTCGTTTTCATTCGATAAGTACTTGAGAAGCCAGTCTATAGTACTAGACTGTTTATGAGTAAAAAGCTGAATAAAACTAGGAAAATAGTGGGATAACAATATTATGTTTTAAAATAAACCTTAAAATATTTAAATTATTTCGAAGAAAAAGTGACATGATGTTAAAACAACTATATGTGGCCATGAAAAAAAGCTGAAAAACTACTTACACCAGCAAAGAATGAAAACTTATATGTAGTCTCGTTCACTTGTTTGATTGCTTTTATTTCACCACCGGCAAATACTGAACACGTTGCCTTCGCATTAAATTCCTCTGAACTACAGTCTATTGGAATTCCATCATATAGTAGATCCATAACTCTACCCGTCCAAAATGCATCAGTTGGATTATGAAATAATTGATCAATAGCTTTCACAACAAATGGAAGCATTGGAGCTTTATCAACATTAACTGTTAGTGCCATTGCCATAATAACTTTAATGAGAAAAGGATAAATTAATTGAAAACATATTATAATAGAATAGATTCGAAAAAATTACTTGGATGAGGTATGGTTATAATTTCATCTCCAGTTAAACCAGGGCCACTCAAATCTTTCCGAAATATAAATGTATTCTTAAAATTATATCTTAAAATGTCATCATCTGGTTCATCGTGTAAATCAAACTTCTCTTTCCATTCCCTATAAATTATGCAAATAAAAAAAGAAGAAAATTATACAATAATTGCTGAGTTTCGCACTACTTTGAAGACGTTTAATTTTCTGATTTTCTTATTCATAAACCAATAACATCTTCAAAAATAAACAATAAACATTTTTGAGTAATTTTAGATGCAACAAAACCAAAAATTGTGACAAAATACAAAAAATAATAAATATTGTTTAAATACATTCTTATTGACTTAAAAGTATGAATAGCGCTTTAAAAGCCCATTCATTTATTTTTTAGATATTTTCATATCTCTACTCTTTTCCATAAACCCTATCAGTGGTACTTTCTAATGTTTTTATTTATGATTAAATGATTATTATTATTTACGTAACCAGAGGTCAAGTGAGATAAAAGCTCTAGGGAGGCACGAGTGAAGCTAAGCGCAATATTTCATTAACCCGAAAAACAATTTGATTTTATTAATTTAAGATACCTAAAGATGCTCGATATATATAGTTTTTTTTTAAACATTTTAAGGTTCCTCAAGACAAACTTTTTCGAGTTAATGAAGTTTTTTTGTATAGATGGACACTTAAAACGAACATCTGTGAAAAATTGTTTGAATTATATCAGTTATTATTAGATTTATTTCGAAAATTCGGAATAGACATTTATTATTTCCATACATTTTTTCTTTCGATTTTATGCCTTTGAATGACCTCCAAACGAGTTTCAAATGGTCCAAAAAGGAATAAGATTTTGCCCTGATACCCAAAATCTTTCTATACACTTCGGTTAAGTTTTAGAGTGTTGCACAGACCACTTTCTTTAAAATGAGTAATTCGACTTTGTAGTTGAAATGATGTTTTAAGTGTCTACAACAACCCTTTTAATTGGTATAAGTTATATTTTATAGAATTCTTATCACAAAAATTAAATTCAACGTTTCATTACTTCATAAAAATATTGTGAAAAATCTAAGTTATTGAAGAAAAACGTTTTTAATATACCGCAAAAATGTTTAAGAAGTGCACAGCTCTGTAACAGAAATGTACTATATACGAAATATAGAATTTTCAAAATCCGAATTCTAGGGACAAATTTAAATTAAAAAATTCATTGTCATAGATTCATAGGGCACACAACAAAACAATATTAATTTCCAAATGCCAGAAATCAATTGACATTTTTCAATTGACATTTTTCAACCAGATTCTGGTAGAATTCGATATTCTAAGAACTTCTTTATTCTCAACTCCAAAACATGGAATATATACACGGACATAAAAAATTTGTCCATGCAGATCTCTAGTAGGCATACTATCTATGCAATTATTTTCATTTACATCAAAATGAATATTTCTATTAAATTAAATATAATTGTTTTTATTTAGCATTATTTTTGAAGTTATAGCAAAATATTTCTAGCTTAGGTTTTGTTCACAATAAATAATACTTACTCGAAAAAATATGGCCCGATTTCTTGTAGTTGAGGTTTTCCACCTGAATTAAATGATTATATCTTTAGTTTTCTACATCTCAGATACACTAGAGAGATAATTAATTAAATCAGACTTAAAAAAACTCCATTAAAATCATTATTATCTCTCTGGTGTATCTACTACACCCTTTAAAAAAAAAACTTTATTTTATTTCAAGTGTGTGTCGTATCATTGATTTTTTGTTTTAATTCATTTTTGTGCTTAATTATAAAATACGTGCACTAGTTTACCTTTGGCTACTTCATCTTTATTGGTGAGATTGAATAAATATATTCGAAAATCTATAAAAAATGGCACTTTGGAATACATTTCTCTGATTGGTGATTCTGGTGCTAGACTTATTTGCTGCAAAATAAAATAAATTTATTGAATAAATGCAAATATATGTCGTCGGCTGAGAGTTGTTTTGTTGCACATCCATTTTTCTTTGAAAGGAAAATAGACCTTAAAGACATATCCAAAAGTTCTATTTTCCTTTCAAAGAAAAATGGATGTGCGACAAAACAACTCTCAGCCCACGATGTAGAAAACAAAATTTACCAAAAAAAAACCAATTAATACATGGCAAAAAATATAAACTTTTAAATTGTAATTTGAAATCCAATAAAACTATTTATACACACATTTTATTTAAAAGAGCAAAGTAATCTAATATAAGGTGAAAAAAAGAACTTTAAAATTATGACCGATATTCCAAAAGGAAAACACAATAAAGTTATGTTTTTTTTTCTCTTGAAAACTTTCAAATACTCTGAAGTTATTACGAAATTTTATTCAGTATTAAATTATTCACAATTCAAGTGAATAAAACAAGAATAATGAATTTAATAATTTTAAATATATTTATCGCTCCTTTATTTACGAAACGGGAAGTCTGGACAATTATTGTCAATGCAAACTATACTTTAATTAAGCAACTTTTCCATTTAGCGACAATTATTGGAGAAAGGAGAATCAAGTATTTTTTTAAGATTTTACATGTGAAAACAATAAAAATATTCAAATATTCAAAAAAATAGATTACGAGATAATTTTTATTAATATTCTAAAAAAAATTCTAAACTGGCCATGGAAATTATACGAAAAAAAAAAAAACACAAAAAAAGAAACACACAATGACAAATAACAGCTAAGAAATTCAATATTTCCCGGAAAAATTAGTTTTACGAATTTTCTGTACTCTCAAATTTTAAATAGATACACGCACTGAATTATTCATATACATATTATAATTTACTTACACTTTGAATCAAGGCCTTCAGTAAATTTGGAAATAAAACATATCCAAATAATATTCCAAATATAAACACACACCAACTGATAACAGCAATTTTCTTGAAATTAATATTTTTAATAACAATCTTCATATTTTATTCTTGCTGTTGTATTATTTTCAGATGAAATATATCTAATTGAATTAAATATTAAAACTTAGTTAGTTAAAAACAAAAAAAATTAAATCCAAAAAATTATTCTCTGACGTTTTTTTTATTATTATTATAAAAAATTATCCAATCTTGTATTCCAAAAAATTCGATTTATGTATTATTATACGATATGATTCAGTAAGAGATATTATTAAGTTAATGAGCATCATTAAAATGTGTATACAGTATAAATTTAAATCAGAAAAATTTTGCGTACAATTACGGTTCGTTGGGTTGGAAATATGTTTTTTTTTTTTTTTTAAATTTTTAAGACAAAAAATATTTCATTTCAAACTATTTAGAATTTGATTCATATGTAAAAACAAAAGAAAAACCACAAAAAATTTGGGTATTCAAGAATAAAAATAATAAAAACCTAAAAGTCATAATATTTTGAATATAATTATTAATTATGTACATAATATGTAATGTCATGTACATTGTACAGTAAGTACACAGAATAAGACTATTGAATAATCTTATCATGTAAGAGGTAAATAAACATATACGACATAGGTACATAAAATATTAATTCTATAGGGGTATTCCTGAGCTGTGTATTTCTACTCGCGTATTTATTGATGTACATTTACTCATCTCAAAACGGGAACATCTTTTTATTTATTAGGATGTGTAATGCCATCATATTTGTAAACTTCAAACTTTTTAAAACCTCATA
>JAABKK020016837.1:0-16973 GCA_011634745.2 Catotricha subobsoleta
ATATTATATCAATATGGCGTATAAAGTCATACACATTTTATAAAATAATAATTTAATAAAACTAAAATATTTCTATAGTCACAACTCAGGCTGAGGGAATTTTCTGTACTCAAGTTCAGCTGGAGTTGATCTAGACGTTCCTGTGGTTATACGGGAAAACAAAGTATGATTATGTATGTGTACACACTTGACGATACCCAACGATAATAGTACTTACCTATGAACGAGGTCTAAGGCTAAAAAATGAAATTAATAGTAATTGTAAATAAAATACAAATTAATGTTCCTAGCTATGATATCACTATACCTACTAACTTAGTATACTAACAGCTATTTAATTTCTCGAAGTACGCACCGCACAAAATTATTTAACTCAAAATTGAATAATTTCAACATTTTCTTTGCGTTAAATCCGGGAACTAGTGGCCGGAGGGAGACCGGACCCCCTAATCTCGGAAACTAGTGGTCGAATGGTAACCGAACCCTTACAATTTAGATGCATGCATATAAATAAATTGGATACTAATACAAATTCAATAGTCTAATTGTTGTTTTTAGAACACCTTTTTTTAAAAAACTGTACACAACAATTTTTATCAACTTTTTGTATTCTGATATATTTTTTGCTTCTCATAAAGATTTTTAATCATTCATTTTCGATTAAACATTTTAAAAACTTCACAATAATTTAATTATATTTCTTAATAATAATGTTAGTTGCTGAAAAATTACTATAATTGTATCTCACAAAAAGATAATATGTTTAAAAATAAAACCTAAATGATTAAATTGAATTGAATTAAATTGAATATTGTGTCCAGAATTTAATTTTTTTTTTCGGAGCAAAGATTTCGAGGACAATTCCCAATAAAGATCAGTATAGATCTTCAATATCTTTATGCTGTAACTGAATTTTCAATATAATTAAATATCCAGTATACTTACTAATAATCTTAAACCAAAAGTCTTAATTTAGCAATAGTTTGTTGATAAGTATTGTCGTTTTAAAATTTGAACAAAATACGTAGTTGTATTTGTTGGAAGATTAAAGAGCATTAAAAAAAAAAAAAAATATTATTTGATATCGCGGATGAGAGTTTATTGACTAATGTTTTTTTTTTTTTTTAATGTTTGTTATTACATATAAAATTACGTAATCGATATGAGTTAAAAATAAATAATTGCTACAATTCTAACAGAACTACAAACCAAAAAAATAAATAAATAAATTGCAATTTGTTATTCTTCTTACTTCCAATGAGTTTTATGATTTTTAATAAATATGCGTAAATTGTGCCGGCTGTGTACGTACATACATGTGAAATATATATGATTTTTATGAAATGCTATGCAAATTTGTAAAATAAGGTCCGACCATGACCCGAACATCCGGTTTCATAAATTCTCTTTAACTCTTTCTTATTCCTTTAACAAACATTACATATATTTATATTTATTATATTTATGTCTATTTTTCTATATAACATTTTAATAAAATGAATAAACATAAAAGTAACAATATGCAAAATAAATTTTTGCCAACATGTTCATCAGTTCATTTCTTTATTATATTCGCACAATATTTAGTTATAATTAACGAAAATAATAAATGTCTTTTTGATTGCGTCACCATCATCATCATTAAGCAAGCTAATACTGGATTTCTGGAATGGTGGATTTCATTTAGATACTAGCTCAAGACAATAGAATTTATATATACAAAACAAGATGATGAAGGCTATACATTATTTTATTCCGTCTTTTATTTTCTTTTGTTGGTTAATATTAAAATTAATCGTAATGCGTCGTCGTGGCGTTTGCGGTTGTCACATTGTATTGTCAATGCAATTTTATTTTTAATGACGCTTAAGATATTCTGGTAAATTTTCAAGCCAACTGACAAAGATCTAAATCAATTCAAAAGGTTTTATAGCAATTCGAATTTCAAAGAATAAAATGGTTTCTATTTATGTATCTGATGATATGTGTAGGGCGGAGCGCCAACACATTCATTTACATTTACATAATAAATAACACATATTCGGTTTATATTAGCGACTAAGTGAAATCGCGAACATTTTTGCTGGATTGGAAAATAATATATAACTTATTATACATATGTAGTTAAAAAATAAGGACAATGCATCGACATTTTTGATTTTTGTCTATTGAATGGCTAAGACCAAATTTTAAATGCAACATTGCATATCAGATATGCTCTGTTTAGTAGAAATCATTTTTTTTTTGTTTAATCCTTTGAGGAATATTTCTTAGGGCTTCCTTTTTCTTCATTCTTTATTATTAAGTCTAAAATGGTTGCAGTGAAAAACTAGTATCTCATACTAATTGCATTGGCAATTATTAAAATACAACGAATCCTACAACCGATTTTTCAATGCTCTAAGCCGAAAGCGACACTTATCATTATAAAATATAAAATTGTTTTACAGTTCGAATTGATATTGAGAATAAAAATAACATGAGATGGACCACTTCAAATTGAGAAACAAGTTGTACAAAATCGATTTTTTCATGGCAACATTTTTAAAAAACGACAGTAGACAACAGAAGAAATATTTTTAATCGCTTTTGAGACAGGTTATTGAAATAAAAATAAAGTATTTTTCAGGGAAACAAAAACTTAGGTTGTAACCCTTCAGGTTTCAGTGCAATTGCAATTCAAAGTTAAAAGTTAAAAATTAACAAAATATCTTCATAAATATGTATATAATAATATATAATATAATATGTATGCTTATAAGTTTGAAAGTATTAACGGTATATAGAGAAGCGGTTTCGAGCACGAAATGTTGCCGCATGGTATGAATAAACATAAAAAATAATTGACAATAAAAACAATTGAAAACATTGTCTGCAACGTTCGAAATTGACCAGATTCACTTAAACTCCTCTTAATAACTATTATTAAAAAACTTTTAAATTATTTTTTGAATAAATTTACTCATTAATTATTGTTTTACTACCATACATTTCGTCTTTCAATTCAATTCAGAATTGAAAGTTAACATTTGTTCTAACTACCGCAGACTGAGAATTCCTAATTGATATATACTTAGAAGGAACATTTACATTTTAATAAGTGAAAGCATTTCTTTTTTGTAAATAAAATTTGAGAAATTATATGAAGGAGACATGCAATACTTTTCACAATAATGGACAAAAATTGGCTAGAAAAATATGAAATATGTCAGTTATTATCAGTGTACGTAAAGATGATTTTGGCCAAAGGACGCACGACGATCAGATTTTTTCATGTAACTTCGAAATAAACTACAAATTAATGAAATGGTTTATTACAGAAAAGGTTAAAGTAGGAATCATCTACAAAATTCATCTAGATGATTTTTTATAAATAATTTTGAGTTTATTAAGCTATTATTGCATAAAATAAATAGCGAGAATTAGGCATTTGTATATTTATATTTAGATTTATTCGTATAACTATAATTACCAATTTTCTGTTAAAAACTATTTCAGTAACTTCTAATTTATTTGGAAGTTATATGAAGAAAAAAAACAAACAGATTATCTACGTTCTTTGCTCAGAATCATACTTTGCGAACATTAGTTATTATACACATTATCTAACTCCAGACAAACGTAAACAAACCAGTATTATACATAACTTTACCAGAACTAAAAAAAAAACTACTTTTAGAAATAAGAAAACCACAAGATATTAACATCATTTGTTTAATATATTTGTTCTTATAGTATTTTCCATATAAAGAGACCAACGGTTGTATGCATGCGGATTGTCTATCAATAATATCAATCAATGATCATTGCTGTTTTCAAATTAAAAAAAAAAAAAAACCGTTGGTCTATTTATATGGAATAGACTATAATACTAATTTAATACTTAATGCTAATTTCTTCTTAATACTTCAGAGAAAAACATGTATTTAATTTTTTTTTTTAATTATTTATTTATTCATTCAGTTTTTATTTTTACAATAGTAATAATTTTATAATTATAAATTATAATAAGCTTAAATACAAAAATTACAGATTTTCTTTTTTAATTAAATTAATGTAGAGAAATAATTTTTCACTGTTTTGTAGTTTGTTTGTTTTTTTCATTTATATCCATTATTATTTTCAGTTTGTTTATGATTTGTTTTATTGATAATTTACAAATGTTTCATTTTCATATAAATTGTATAAAAATAATAATAATTACTAGTATTTACATAATAATATTACAATTTAATTTCATTTTTATTTTAAACATAACTAAAATATTTATAATAATAAAAAGTACTTAGAATGTAAGACGACTATTAAAAAAAAATGTTTTAATGCGATTTTATATCTATTTTTTTTAATTTTTTTTTTTTAACTTTGTTTCTATTGTACATTTGTGTTCAGACTATTGTTGAAGTTTTCGGTTTCAGTTTAATATTTATTTTCTTTTTTCTTTTTTCATTTATTTATTTATTGTATGGCAAATTGCTTTCATTTGTTTTTTGTAGGCTCTTGTATTATTATTTCATTTTAATATTTTGAGGTATTTGATTTACTAATTTTATGTTTAGTGTGTGTGTGTGTTTAAACTGGCGCATTTCAAATAGAATTTTTTTTTCATTATTAATATAATTAATATAAAGAAGGTACAACAAATAATAATATTTTAATTATCTTAATAACGTTAATATGTGGATAATAATTCATATTCAAATCGAACATTTATAGTAATTGATAATAATAATTAAAAAAAAATATATTTTATATAAATTTAAGTAACTTAATTATTAATTTTAATAATTTTTTTATTTAATTTATTTTGTTGTTGTTAAGTTAAATTTAAATTTAATTAAAAATCAATTGTTTTTAATGGTTTACATAAAAATTCTATTTTCTATTGTAACAAAAATTGTTATGACATTTTTATTGACATAGTTAATGGCAGTTTAATGTTTGGTTGTTTCTTAGTTATAAATTTTCATGTGTGTATAAAAATTTATTTAGTTTTTTTTTTCTTCTATAGAATAATTTATTAAATTAGTACAGAGTAAATATTTTTGTGGAGAATGATAACACATTGATGTTTGGCTATAGTTCAAAACGAAAATCTTCCGTCAATAAAGCCAGAATGAAAATTAGAATTTACCAAATTAAAAATGTTTCAAACTCCTTCAGAAAATTCTACCTTTTTTTTCCTTATATGAAATATTTATTTCAATTGACTATTGATGAATAAAAAAAAAGAAAAAATAACACAAAAATATTGAAAAAGTCATCATTTTTTTCTTTTGTAATTTTTCTGTTTATTTGCATAATGATTTTTCTTTTTTTTAATAACTGTTTGTTTGAATAAAACATAACTGTCAAAAAATATGTAATTGGCTTAAATTAACAGCAAAAAAGTATACAAAAAATAAATCAATAAAAAAAAAAATAATAATTATTAATAATAATAAAAATTCTTAAAGACTATTCAAATAAAAATAACTTAAAAATATTTTTTATTTATTTATTTATTTTTTTGTTTTAAATATAATAGAAATATAATATTATAATAATAATATAATAATAATAATAATAATAATAATAATAATATAATAATAATAATAATAATAATAATAATATTAATAATAATAATAATGATAAATTTAATGCAATTATGTTTTCTACTTCTTTTTTTTTCGTAATTTAACAATTATAGGATTAACATTTTTTTTTATAATTATATAAAATTGTGTGGTTTTCAAATGTTTTGCTATTTGAATGGTAATCCTAAAAAACATCTTCTTACAAGAAATAAAAAATATAAAAATTGCAAAAATAAGCGTATTCTTTTGTTTTTTTTTTTTTTTTTAATTTATTTATTTTAGTTTTTAATAATTCTTTAATAATAATTATTATTAATTAGACAGTCTGTTTCTGGTATATTTCTATTTGAATTTAATAAATAATTTGTATTTTTTTTTTTTTGCAAAACATAATAATTTTAAATGTAGTTTTGTAGTGTGAGCGCAGTTTTAGTGCTTTTTATATTCGATTAAAATGATATCGTGTCTCTTTTTTTTTATTTATTTATTTTTTTGTGTGTACATTTTCAGTTAAAGAAGTTTTTCTTTATCTATTTAAGTATTGCTAAAAAAAAAAAAATACCAATAATTTTGTCATGTAAATTGGTCGCATAAAAATTGTTTGGTTTTAATGTGTTTTGACTTTTTGAGGTTTATTTAGTAATATTGAAATATTTTCCCAAACCCTTATAGCAATTTTCCATTTAGGCATAGTGATAAACATTAACCTTCTACATATTTGTTCAATTGAAGCAAGCGTGCGAATTATTCATTTAAAGAATTTAACATTTTTTTTTTTTAACTACAAATTAAATTTCTAATATTTATCGTTTCGAAACATAAATTATATGCATTTTCGAATTTACTAATACTATTTTAAATGTTTGTATTTGTGCTTTTTCGGAAATATTTCAAAATTCAATTAAAACCACAAAAAACTATTTTCAATTTCTAATCATTTTTAATCATTTTATTTTATTTTTTTTTTGATTTTTTTGTTTTGAAATAAAATCAAAATTATATTTATTTATTTCATTAAACATTTTTAGCAACTGAATAAAATCAATAATTTTTTTTTATATGTTTCTAAATTTCAATCGATTTTGTGTAAAATATTTAAATAGTTAAATGCTCACTGAGCGTTTCCTTAAAACTGAATTAAATTCTATTTATATACTTATTATTAGACTATTTTAAAAAGTAGGAAATTAAGCGCTTTTTGGTTCATATTTTAATATTTTTTTTTTTTCATTATTTTTTTTTAACTTTATTTTAATTTAATTAATTTTTTTTTTGTGTTTAAATTAAATTTATTTATTTTTTTAGAAATCGTGAATGTAAAATTTTGATAAAATATATTTAATTGTTTTTTTTTATTGTCAGAAAAATCACTTTAAAAGCGTTTTCAACAAATTTATAATTTTCTAAAAAAAATATAATAGTTTTACAAAAAAAATATTTACGATATATTAATTTAATTATTTTTTTTTCTTTACTTTTAATAAATACGATGGAAAATAGATTAACATTAAATTTTTCTTCTCTATTATTATCTTTTTTTTTAATAATTTATTAATTCAACCAAATTTCGAAAAAGTGAAAATTTAAAATAATAATTGGAATATTTTCTTTTTAAAAGAAATCAAAACATTCTTTTTTAAATTTATTAATTTATTTCCAAAAAAAAAATCATTTCGTACTTTGGATTAATGAAAAGACATAATTTTACTAATTTTTACAAATATTAATGAATATTTTGTGAAACAATTTTTTTTTTTAAATATTTTCCAGTTTTTTAAATTATTTAATTTTTCAAATATTTTTTTTATTTTAATCATTGTTTTTGCTTTTTTATTTTTAATTGACTATTTTAGTCAAACTTAATATGCCAACAAATCAACCCCAGCAAATTGATTAATTAATTAATAAATTAATTGAGAAATTATCGACCTTCAACCTCATGCCGAAGAAATTATTTCGAAGTATTTAATGTAATTTGTGTTGCGATTTTTTTTTTTTTTTAATAATTAATATGCAACACAAAACTCAATTATAAAATTACATAATAATAATTACAATGTAGTGATTAGTTATTTTTTGTATTTATTATTATTATGGTTTCAGAATTATAAAATTGCTTTTCCCCTCAAAGTTTATATTTCGATACAAAACTTTTATGGTAGTAATTTAAATATTATTATATTTTATTTTAGTTAATTTTAAAAGCAAAAAAGATAAGAGACTTCAGTCGAACTATCGAAACATCAGTACTATTATAAATAAGAAAGAAGAAGAAGAAGAAGATGAAGAAATAATTATAGAGTTACGAAAAAAGCGTATGCGTGAAATAAACAATTTGAAAATTATGGTAATTTTCGTCGTGTGAGCGCACGCGTATATATTTTACTTGGTTGTTGGCAAGCGGCATGAAAATAAAACTAAACATTTATATGTTTTATATATATATATATTATTTTTTTTAATAGATTTGAAGAAGCAAATTAGATTAAACATTGTTTAATTATTTGTTTTATTAAATTTTTCTTTTTTTTTTTTCTTTCATATAAACGAAATTTGCATTAATCGCACATAAAATAAAGTGTGCATGAAAATGATTCACACTTCACAGTGCCCTATTATTTACAGTGGAATGTAAATTTGAACGCAATACAAATTGTAAATTCGTTTAGTTTTATATTTTATATTTTAATAAAATTTAAAATAAATGAAAATTATAGCACCAAATATAATTTAACTATTTTTTTTTTCTTTCTTTGAATGATTTCTTTATGAATGATATTAGATTTGAATCTTTTTTTTCTTTTTTTTTTTTCAAATGATAAAATCGTATGTTTCATATGCACACGCACTTTGTCCAATGTACTTTATAAATTATAGATTTATTCCCTCTTGCTGCACTTTGTTTTGTTTTGTTTTGTTTGTTTGTTTGTTTTTTTTTTTTATTACCAATATTCTAAACCGTAGAATGGACTTTTCAAACGATGACTTTAAAGTCCAATCCATTTTTATACAATTTTTTCTTTTCAATTTTCATTTTACAAAAAAAAATTTTTTTTATCTAAATTTGTAATCCTTAACTAAAATAGAATAATTAATAGTTATTACCTTATAAAAAAAATACAAAGACTAAAGGACTAAAATTTAACATCTTGAACATCTGTTGGTGTACCTGATTGGGATTTTGTTTTAATTTCTATATTTTGTTGTTGTGTTGGTGTCATTTCCAAAACAGGACTATTATTATTGTTAATGTTGTTGGTATTATTGTTATTGTTATTATTGTTATTGTTATTATTATTATTATTTGTAGGTGTTATGTTTTGTGCTGTTATATTGACTGAATAACATAATCTTCGATGTTGTTCAAATAGATTTTCTAATTTGTTCATGCAGGTTTGTAGGTACTCCTGAAAATAATGAAGAAAAAAAAAAGGTTATTAAATTGATTTAAACTTGAGCTTTTGTTTATTGGTTTTATCTATATTTTTATTAACAATTATAAACTAACATCAATAAACTAATATACGTCTGATTTAACTAGAATAATATTCATACAATCAAATAAAATAAGTGGAGTGGGTAAAAAAAAAAGTTATCCAGAATGAAAATATTAATTAAACAAAAACACATTTTTTTTCTCGTTCAACGTCAACGAACTAATAAATTCCTTCCAGGCAATTTAAAGATCATTGGTATTTGGTATTTAAAAACATGAAGCAAGACCAAACCAATATAAATAAAAAAAAAAAAAAAATCGAAAGTCAACCCAGCTAATAGCTACCATATCATGTGTTCGGTTAGATTATATCCATCAAGAGAAAAAAGAATTAATTGTAATATATTTTAAAAATAATAATATAATTAAATACATTGTGTTTAGTGTTATTTGATATGATAATTCATTTAAGACGAACTTGACGCGCGCAAGAATATTAAAAAAAAACAAACAAAAAAATATTCGCGCAAAAGGAAACATATTTCACATATTTTGTGTGTCTACATTCCCAAAGTAGGCACCTCTAGAAAGAACTACACTTATAAAATCATAAACTATGGGTCTCATCAGCAACAAGAGTACTTATGATGGCACACACACACACACACACACAAACAAAAAAGTTGTGTGATTTTTTTTTTAAAGAATCTGTACCCAATTTATAATTTCTGCACGTTATTAACCACAGAAACATTAACAACTCATGTTAATTTGTGTATTATTAAAACATTTAAAATAGCATATTTGGTAAAAACGCAACAATAATTTAATAGCAAAATTATTATTACTCGGTGTTCGTTTTCTGCTCCTGACGATAATATAAACATCAGGGTTGGATTTTCTACATATGCCAAAAATGGTAGAAAACTATATTGATCTTGTCGGAAACTAAAAGATTTAAATCGTTAACTTATTAACTTCAACACGTTTGAAGAAAATCATATATAACTTTCTAGTAGTTCTGATATGATCGATATAGTTTTCTATGTACCATATTTGACATATGTAGAAAACATAGAAAACCCAACCCTGATTGAAATAAATTGTTGAAAAAATGTATTTGCGTACAAATTTTATATATATATAAATATATTATGCATAAATGGACGATGACGAAGGCGACAACGACGATTATATTAAAGATATTTTTTTTTTGTGAATCTTATCTAAATTCATTCATATTTTTCAGAATATAAATTAAACATGTGCCACTCGATTATTTCCAATTTTTTTTTTCATTCCTTCATTTTAATTTTATGTGTTTGTTTAAAAAAAAATTAATAAAAACTTAGAATAATTTTTTTTGGACAAATACTTTGCAAACTGTATTAGCATCTGGTTTTCGAAAGGATTGAATGTTTTCAAAAAGAAATTGTGTGTGTGTTTTTTTTTTAATATTACTTTCTTGGGGGTAATTTGTGCATTAGATTTTACTGAATAGGGAAATTAAACAGACTCTTATTTAATTGCATATATTAAAATTCAATCAGAACATTTAACATAAATTGAAGTCATTAATAAGTTTTATGAGACGAACGCCTCTTTTTCATAATCTTTTTTTTTTTATTGCTACTTGCTCAAGGCGGTTAAGATTATTAATAAGGAAGATGATTCATTTGTGACACGTTTCAGTTTATGATATTGATCATTCAGAATTTCTAAAATTATCTGTAACCGAAACTCTATAAATTTCAATCTGTAGAACTGGATCGCAACATTTGAAATTTCTAAATTTTCGTATGAATTGCAAACGAATTGTCAGCAATGGACTTTTATGCTATTTATGGTGAATGATAATATCGATGTACATACCTTTTCAACTCCCGTCAAATCTTTCAGCATATCGAGAAGTGAACTGATTGATATGCCAGCATTTAAATGCCAATGCATTCCATATAAGGAAGCTGCTATGCTTGATGCTGCCGTTGTACTTGCTGAATATATTGAAAAATTGTGTTCTGAAAATAGAAATAAAATATCTCATTAGTTCCAATAAACGATACGGTTTGTTTTTTTTAAAATTATGTTTTCTGTACCAGAACTTCTTTTTTTTTCTGTGTTTTAAATAATAATATTATTTACTCATTTTTAAACTGCAAAAAGAGATCTATTTAAATGTCCGTCCCGAAATAAAGAAAAAAAAAATGGTTATAAAACCGTTGTTTCTTAACAAAATGTTAATGTGCGTGACTGAAAAATATTACAATAATTTGGTCACATCTTGTTAACCATCTCATCATCAATGGATAAAATTAACTAAGTAAAGGTGATTTAGTAGTGGAATCACTATTATTCTAAATCTTCTGATTGTAAAACTTTAAATTTTTTGTTTTTTTTTATTTCGTGAGTTTTGTTTTTTTAAATATTTAAATTGATTTCTTCACACAGGTAAATAAATAATTTATTTATAAATACGCGCAACCACAAAATCAACGTAGTGAAGTAAAAAAAAAATGAAAAAAGAATGAGATATAATTGAATGACAAGAATAAAAACACCATTTTATTAATGTCCAGAAAAAGAATCCGACTTTTTTTTTTTTTTTATTAACATTCTTCGTGTTTTTTATTTTCTTTTTTTTATTAAAATTAGCAACGGTTTGATTAATAATTATAATATTGTTATTGAAATTGAAATCTTTAAATAACAAATGCTAACGATAATCAACAATTTAAAGAAATCAATTTGCGTTCATTTCTTGTATATATAATGCATGACTTGATACTCTGGGCATTTAAATAAAAGTGAAAATTTAAAGAACATTTGAATTTATTCGGTAGGTACCTATTTTTGTGTGTGTTTTTTTTTCTTTTCTTTTTTCTCAATTTGGATTGTTGTGATTGATAATAATAGTTATTTTGGTGATGATGAAAATGTGCGTTGTTTATAATAATGCTTACGCACCGCAACGCAATACCGTATTTTTCTTTTTATTATTATTAAATGCATGTTCAACCAAACACGAAAAAAAAAAGAATCCTATTACAATATTCAATAAGATGTAAAATTGCGTGCGACCTCGATACACAAAATTTCCACCAAAAAAACAAATCACTTCTTTTTTTTTTTAATTCATCGTTCGTTCATAATAAACAAGGCCTAATTTAGTTTTGGTGCGTGATCATTGACTGTATTGATGATCGCAGTAATAAATATTAAAATAGTCGATCAGCCAATGTAATTTCACCTATAAAATATTTATATTTTTAACTAAATGGATATGGAGAATACCGTGCATTGTTCGGTGGACGTTAATTTTTTTTTTTTTTTATATATATTTTTACATTTTAAACATAAAACTGACCATATTTTATGTAATAAAAATATGTATGTATGAAACGCATAATTTTTGAAGGTTGTGATGGTTACGTGAAACCGTGTTTGGTGTTACTGGGTTGCTGCTATGCCATTTTATTTTTAATATATTTAAAAGATTCATTTGTACCGCCAGCACTAAATTGTTAGCAAATTTATATATAAATAATAATAAAATAATGGAAAAGGCAAAAATCTATATAGCTATATGTTTAACAAAGACCCCGCGATACGAGGTCCCGAACGAAGCGATCGTTGCGATGTGATATTATGCGATAAAGAATTTTAAAATTTAATAATACGCAATTTTTTATAATGCTTGCAAGTTTCACGAATGGAATACTTATTTTATATAAGTTTATTAAAAAAGCAAAAGATTTCAATAAAAAAAAATGCGAAAAAAAAAATATCCCAATTTATAAAATTAAATTAAATTTTTGGTTTTAATGAAAAGGTATTATTTTACACAAGATGAGGTGTTTTTTTTTTTGGTAAATGGATCGATATCGATCATAAATAAATGTAAGTAGATATCAATTTATTGTTGCAAACAAAAACTACTTATATTTGCACTCTAGAGGAATATGAGCTGATTATATTGAACAGGTTTCACATTTATTTTATGGCTTTAAATTATAATAAAAAAAAAAGCATATCTGATCGATGAAAAATAAGTAAAGTTCTCACACTTTTATTGTCATACGGAATGCGAGCAATAAATTAAAAACCAAACGATATTAAATTGGGTTTGTGACCTAACGAATATCGAAATTGTGAATTTTATTTAAATGAAACATAAACTTGTTGTTCAGAGGAGCAAAAAAAAAGTAATGCGAGTGAAAAAAACATATACGTCTTTATTTTATTGATTTAAAGATTTCAATATAAAAAACCACTAGCAAATCCTGGTTCATGACAAAAAAAAGAAGAATACAAAGAAAAAAAAGCAGCAACAGCAAACATTTCAACTTTTAATTATTGCCGAATCACTATTTTCATTCACAAGTCTCCAAGTTCAATGACCGATTTATCAGAGAATAAGACCAGCGCAGTTCATTTATAAAATTCAAAAGCAACAACAATAACAACAAACATTTTCGGACAAATGTAATAATTAAAACTTTAAGGAACCGAATTTTTTTTATTCATTTTTAAATAATAATTAACTCAATGAAATTTTTATCAAAATTAAACTCTTTAATTTGCGAAATTTATGAATAATAACAAAAGATTAAATTTAATACGGGCAAACCATTTAATAATTCTAGTATAATAATAAAAAAAAAAATATAAAATAAATAACAATACGAAGAAAATAAATATAAATAATAATAATCATCTAAACAAATATGCCGCCGCCGCCCGCCGTCATCGACTGAACAACAATTTACCATAATTTTCGTAAGCATCAGCACACAACCAGCAGCAAAGCAATATAAGCATATTTGCTCTAGTTAGCAAAAGTTATTTCCATTTTTAAAATCCAGATGACTGATGTCATCGATATTTTGGCATTCATTAATTTATTGGCAATCTTCTTTATGCGAGAAATTAACAAAAAATTGAATGTAGAATAAAAAAGATAAAAAAAAAAAAGAACGAGAATCTTTTTCCAAATGAAATATTTTGCAAAGTACAAAGACGAGTTTTTTTATTTTTTTTTTGTTAAATACCACGACTTTACAACACCACCGAGAAATCAAATCAAGAAATTATTATTCTTTTAAAACAACAAAACTTTGATTTTTTTGTTATTTTTTATTAAGTATTTGTTTTGTTGGTCTTTGACTTTGGATTATTTATTAAGAAGCTGTTCAGGTAAACGATCAAACCAATATATGAAGAGTAGAAGGAAGTAAGTATAGAGGACTTGTTTCTTTTTTTTAATTTTATTTTATTTTTTTTATTGTACGGTGAATAATATTTTAATATATAATTTATTAAGAATTCTTTCAATGTTATTTTATTATTCTAACCAGTTGCTGGGAGTTTGATATTTTAATATTAATAAATGGAAAGCGAAAATTCATTTATTAAATTGCGTGTGCTGCAAATATGATTTTATTATAAATGATTTTATTACTTATTAAGAATGTTATCGTAACATTAAGTTAAAAAATTGCCTGTTTCCGGACTAAAAGTCAAAAAGCTAAGAAAGTTAGTGGACCGCTGAATGCTGATAACACAATAAGTAAGTAAAATTGTTATGTATTTTTTTTTTATTTATTTATTTTGTTTTTTTTTTTGTTATATCATAATTTGTTGATGTTATTTCTAAGCATTGTGAGCTTTTTGATATTTGTTTATGAATGAATAATTTTTAAATGACAAAAAAAAGTGACCAAAATAGCTATAATTTAATCAAATATAAAGAAAAAAAAAAAAAAACAAAAATAATCGGCGATTTTAAATAGGAATTTACAAATTGAATTTCAAAAGAAAAACAGAAATAGCTAAAACGTAGTTTACTGCTTTTGATTATTAAAATTTCTATCCAATACACCGCATTATCTATAAATTCATATTACGTTAATAAAAATATATTTTGTTTTTAACTGAGAAAAACGAGTATAGTTTTTTTTTCTCTCTCTTTAAAATGTCTTGTTACTTGTGATTTTCCATCCAATATCTTATACCACAAATTCAATTTTTGCAATGCAGCATGAATCATAAAAATTATATACGATTCTTCGAATGTTAAACAAAAAACAATTACATATATTTGTTTTTCTTATTTATTTTTTTTGAATTACCCACCACAATAACAAACAACAATAATATCTATTTACGTACATAGCCTCCGAAGTAGAAATATAAAAAAAAAATTAAAAATAATACACAGCAATTTTAAGAAGCTAATATTATGCATGCATAGTAGTGTAGTGCACCATCAGCATTAGTAGTTAAGCGACCATCCACTGAGAGACAGGTAGACTTAAAGTCTGAAACACCTTCCTCAGCAATATAAAAATATTCCTTCATCACTGAGTTGAGTTCTTTTTTCTTGTTTGATTGGTGAATGTGTTTGCACAAATAGCTCTGGTTGTATAATATTATGCGATCTCAGAAATTCTTTAAACCCGCCAAGGCGAACCACTTTTTAGTTTTGAAAATGCGACACAATGCAAGAACACAAAAAAAAAACAGAAAACAAGAAGAAAAAACAACGAGACATAAATTGCATTTTATGTGAGAGATGCTTAGTGTACAAAGTGCAGATATAAACCTAAATTCTACGCAGAACATATTTTTTATTGCAACGCGAATAGTTAGTTCATCAGTGAATGATTCAAACTCAGACGCAATATAAAATAAATATCATATTATCCACTCTTAGTGGCCTGTGTACATACATACTTCTTTTTTCATTCACTGACTATATGGCTGAGATATTTTTCTTTTATTGTATTGCAATTGTGCGCACATAATAAATCTCGAATACAATAAATGAAATTAATAAAAATAAAAAAAAAAAACGAGGAAAAATAAGAAACAGGCACAGAAACCGTGCGAATATTTCATCCCCCCAACAACAATTTTTATGTCTTAACTTTGAAAAGGGCAAATGAAACCATTAAGGACAAGAGTTATGTTTGTGTTACACATCATCGAAATTGTCATCATTTTGGTTGGTCAATTTTATTTACAAGATATATGTGGCATTGTCACTATATATATTTCGCATATTATAAATATAATGTTAAAAATGTTCAATTTCTTGATATATGTTTTGCTGTATTGACTTTTCTGCGTGCAATGCATGTTGTCAAACAAGTAACCCAACCAGCCACAAATATGGACATTTTAAAGGCAACAAAACAATTTCTGGAATGTGTTTACCAATCAAAATGGAATTATTCAGCTGATTAATGAGAGACTGGTAATTTATATCTTCATGTGATCTGCATGCTTAATCAACCAGTCTTTTGTAGGTAAAAACGAGGAACAAAAAGAAAGAAACAAAAAAAAAACAAAAAAAAAATACAAAAATTGGTATTTTTATTTATGCTGTGCTCAGTAGATTTGTGAACTAGTCGTATAAATAAATAGGGAGTTGGGAACAGTCTCAATAATAATTTTTCTTTCGATTATTCTTATTGTTTGCTTTTTCGTTTATCATGTTTAATTTTTTTCATTTTTTTTTTTTTTCTTATTGTAAGCTATGTAATTGTTACATGTTTAATCATAATAAAAGTATTGACTACGACGTGTTAGTTTTTATTGGAAAGGTGGTATTTTATTATTTCATTAATTTATGTATTTAAACAGATAAAGATATATCGAATTGAACATGGAAGCCAATCTATCACATGAAACTTATACAAAAAAAAAGAAATCTTTAAAAACACCAATGAAAAGTTAAAAAAAAAAAACACATTGATTTTTATGTTCGATTTTAAATTTTTATTTATATGGCGAAATGCTTTTGTTGTGTGCCGATTTACTTAAAGTGCACCACAACTAGAAAGAAAAACGATTCTTATTTATGTACTCCTGCAATGGCAGAGCGCGCAGTATTTTTTTTAGTTTGGTTTTTTGTTTTTTATTAAATTTATTTACTTGTGTTTTATTCTTGGAGAGCACAA
>JAABKK020016837.1:23925-51677 GCA_011634745.2 Catotricha subobsoleta
CATATTATTTTTAATAGCCGGTTAAATGTTCAAAGTTAAATAGGATCATACAACAACAACAACAACAACAACAACAAAAATAACAACAATACTCCGAAATTAGTTAGAAATCCTTGTTCTAGGAAGAAGGGCTTCTTAATATTAACTAGTATTTTGTACCCAGTAATTTTATTTGTTTATTTTAACAACAGAAAGAAAAATATATTATTCTTCAATTGAATATATATGTGGCTGGGCTGAGAATTTTCATATTTCTTGTAAATTCATATTCAAATACTATACGAGTAGGTATAGTTCTACGTATTAAAATATTTGTTTAAATATATGTACTAAAATCATACAAATTGAGTATTGAGTGGAAATACTATATCTGCATTTTTTATATGAGAAAGTAATTTTTGAATGGTTCTCGTATCGTTGTCCACATATATATTTTAATGAATAAAACGTGGTCCGGAAATATTTTGCAAAATATTCAACGTTTAAGTACAAACATATTGTCATTTTTACACAGACATATTACGAAACTAAATATGAGAATGAGAATAATATTATATTTATTTTAATATTTTTCTTTTGTAAACAACATCTTAAAGGAATGTTATATATGAATTATATGAGTAATATGTTTGAAGTAAAGTAGGTAAGCATTTTAGTACCGGCTACAGAATTGTAATGACACAAAATATATATGTAGAATATATTTTATATTTAAAATTATTTAAATACTAAATTACTGGTAACTATTCATTCATGGGTTCAGAAGATCCTTATATATATAAAAAAAAATCAAAAAAAAAAATCATGTGGCTATTGGCGACTTGAAATAATATGTAATATGGTTGAATGAATACATTAAAAGAAGAAATGTGAGATATAATGAGCCGATGAAAGGAAAACCTCTTGCAAAAAAAACTGAAAAATTCAACATAAAAAAAATGTTCTTGCCCACTTTAGAAAATTTATGTATTTTTACCCAAGCTACCCAAAACACATTATTGCTTTAACCGAAAAGTTCGTGAGAAATACTTTCCCTCTGAGACTCACACATAATAAATTTACTAATAACTTTCTATCTTCTAAATTTTCTAATCTATTGTTGATGATCAAACCATATTCGATTTATTCCCTATTATTTATTGAATTATTGCTTGAACAAGCCCAAGCACACTGCATTCATCTACTTAATTAAATGAGAAATGTTCGTTACATATATTTCGAACGGAGAAAAATTCTTTCACAAAAAGAACAGAACAATGTTTAAATTTTTAAATTTAAAGGGACTGACCCTTTTTCCAATAAAAAAAAAAAAAAAAAAAAAACAGGCTAAAAAAGAATACAAATAAACAAGAAAATAATGGTGAAGAATTCAATCAATAGTCGTAAATAATTTTATGATTTTTTTTTTTTATCTTTTTCTTTAAATTAAACATGTGATAAATTTCATTTTCATGATGAGATGGACTCATTATAATAATAAAATATATTAGAGTGTTATTATATTTAATAAAAATGACAAAAAAGATAAAAAAAACTAAGCAAACCAAAGCAAAAAGAAACAAAAAATTCAAAAAAAAAAATAAAAATAAAAAATACGCCACACATATTTAAAAAACGAAAAAGAACAAAAAATGGTTCAAAACAATTTCAGCAATACTACACAGCCATATATAATATATTCGGCAATGTTATACCTCTCTCTCAAATTGAATATATGTATATTTGTATATTTGTATATAGCCAAAATATATGACCAAACAAAAATGTGTATTATAATACTGCTTGTGAGGCAATTGAGTTCCAAGAATTCGATCTTTGCTTACAGAATACAGACGCGGCGGTGTTGCCTTTTTAAAGACATATCGTTCCCATGCATGCGTTTTGGGTTTTGATTTTTTTTTTTTCGGTTTATATATTTTAATAAAAATATACGTTCTTACAATCAAAAAATAGGGTGTTCGAAAACACCAGAAAAATATTTTCAAATCAACAATAATAATAAATAACAACTGAAAAAGAAAAAAAAAGGAAAAATATCATAATTTTTGAGCAAATAAATAAAGCAATTTAAAAAAAAAAAGACAAAAACAAATCTAAAGTGTTTGCTTGTTTACTGAATAATAAAAATATAGAAGAACAAACAAACATGCATCAATCACTAAGTGGGAATGAATATATGTGACCAAATATATTTCAATTTTCAGTTAACTAGAAAAATATTATTGTGCCTGTAAATAAAAATATTAGAAGTTGTGGACGAAGATCTCTATGACAACATCCTATATATTGCTTTGCTATATTTTTTCATTTCATGAACCAGAAAACCATAAAATAATAATAAAACCTAAAATAACTCTTAACCTATATTTTTTTGAAATTTCATCATCCTCCAAATCCCATTCATAATATTATAAAATGTTGAGCGCATTTATAAGGATTCTTTAGACGAGTTTTTATTTTTTTTTTATTTTTTGTGGCTTGGTTGTGGGTTGTTTAAAGGGACGCGTTTAATATACACATACACACACACACACATACACATGCATTATAAATATATATATAAAATTTAAAGGGACCAAATATATTTTTATATATATAAATAATATTTTAATTTAATAAGGTTTTACGGTTACGATTAGTCACGTGCCATTTCCATTTTCCATTTAATTTTAGAAGAATCACATGTTTTTAAAATTAATCACTTAAACATATTTTAGTGGGAAATCATAAAAATGTTTAGAAATATTGATAGAGATTATTTGAAAAAATGAATGAATTTGAAATGTGTGTTTCACCCAATTTCGGAAAACTTAAGTAATTAAGTAAATTATTCATTTGAAATTTTTTCGAAAATAAATTTTTCTAAATTTAGATTCAATAGAAAAAGAAAATATTTCAATTAATTGAAATTAAAGTGTTATATTATATCTACACAAAAAAAATTTGTGCAAACTCAAACTTTCACTACAATTTCAAAGACGATTTTAACGAACACACTGTTTATTTATATGCAAAAATTCGTCTTCTATATTATCTTTTATGTACAATAAATATATAAATATGTATATATAAATAAATACAATATTCATCCACCATTCACATAGCATAAGCATAATATTATCCGCGATAATAAATAAAACGAAAATAATGAAACCTGAAACAAAGGCATTGCCCAACGCAGGAATGTGTGATAGATATATAATTTATATAAAACTCTTATTATTTATTTATTTTTTGTTTTTTTTTTTTTTTTTACTTCTTTTCTTTGTATTACCTGTGTTTAAATAATAATATTACAAAATAACTCCACAAGAACGAAAACAGGATTTTTAAATACACAGCGCGCAATAAAAACAAAAAAATGAGAAAACGAAGAATCTCTTGAAATGGTTTTTGGCCAATTTTTTTTTTTTTATTATTATTATTATTTATTCCTTATTTCTTATCTTCTACACAAAATTTTTATGCGGTGGTTATTTTTATATAATGTTGTTGTTGTTGTTGTTGTTGTTGTTGTTGTTGTTTATTATTATTATTTTCGTTCATCATTCGTAGATTTTATAAATGTTTTTTTTTATAAATATGTATCCGTGCCATGCCAACATATAAAAATACTAAAAAAAAAATATGAATAAAAAGAAAAAAAAAAGAAAACGAAATTTAATCCAGCATCGCCGGCGCAGAGTTCATTCATAAATGCTTCTATCAGAAAACCGAATTGATGTGTTATGTTGGTTTTATCGTCTTTACATTTTATCGTTTCTTTTTTGCAAGATATAGCCAACCACCAAAAATGTTCAAAATCATACTGAACAAATATTATTTCTGTGGTGAAGTGGATGTTTGCCGAACGCCTCATATAATAAAATTCATATATTCTAAATAATATGTAATGTTCTATTTGATGAGAAATGATGTTTGATAATATAGCACATATATGTGGCAGTAATATACATACGATGGCATACCAAAAAATTAAGTAACAGAAAAAAAGGAAAAGCAAAAGAAAAAAACAACAACAACAACATAAAGAAATCATCATTTCTTCTGGGAAGGATCCTCTTCAAATTCTAAACAACCAAACGAACCATACCTTTTGCCTTCTTTGTTCCTTTTTCGGTGTGCGGCATGGCATAGTAAAGATTTAAATTACCTGTGGTGTGCACTTTTTTTTTCCTTTCATTTACATTACAGTTATCGTCCTAATGTGCAAGCACATCATATTTATTTATTTATTTATTTTTTTTCTTCTTCTTTTTCAGTCTAAAATACTAATATAATAAATTTAAAAAAAAAAAAAAATGTTTTTTTTTTTTCATGTCTTAAATGAGGTAGAGATTTTTTGGCTTTGTTGTTGTGTGAAATATTTTTAGAAATATTAAGACGAAAAAAAAAATGGTATTTTTTTTTCTATTTTTGTAAAAATGAACAAAAAAAAACGAAATATTTTTGACCTATTCTTTGGAATAAGCAATAAATAAATTTAAAAGATTCTCTCTTCTTTTTTTGTTTTTTTTTTTTTTGGTATAATTTGAAAAATTGTTAGCGCCTCATTTGTATTTTGTTGAAATAGCCGACACAACCCAACGACGAACCGACCGACATGACCATTAACTAAATGCCGGGATACAGAAGACAAAACAGCTTACAAATATTAAAATTTTATTTTAACAAGGTTCTTTCAACGAAACAAATGAAGGATATAAAATATATGTTTGTTAGAGGTATAAATTGCTACATTATGATATAAAAAAATGCGATATTGTTATAATGTTTAAATGTTTATGGGTGAACCCAAAACACTTTTCATTTAAATTAATTAATTAAAAAAATATTTATTTTTCTGCCGATTTTGTTTTTGTTTTTTTTTTTTTTTAATTCTTGAGCTTTTAAAAGATTTCACCATTTTTTATGCTTACTTTTGAATAATAAAATGTGACGTTCAAACACATCTTATTCTCAGGGTTAAATTTGAATTGCGTTCTTTCGTTCATTGACATCCGTGATCCGTTTGGATATTGTGGGAATTCATGGTGGAGGACAGGCAGGTAAATTGAAGTGAAAAAATTGGTTTAGTTTAGGATTAAAGTTTTTATTTGGAAATTGGTTGCTTTAGATTATCTAAACGATAGATTTTTTTTATGACATATATCACGAAACACTTTATTCTAATTTTTTAAATGTAGTATTTTACATATTTAACGGAAATAAACAATCAGAATACAAAACCGTGTTTTGGTAGTACTTTCAAATGGAAGGAAATTATCAACTTTTGATGTTAGATGTAATATAATTGCCATTGATCATCATAAATATAAACGTATGTTACTTCTTGATCCAATTTAAAAGTTATGAAGTTTATTTAAAACAAAAAACGTGATCATTATTTACTGATACAGGAAGAGATTTCTATTAGCAAGAGATAGAGAAACAAATAGGAGTGAGTTACTTTTGACTATCTAATTTCAAACCCCAGACTGAAAATAAATATGTTTTGAATGATACCAAGTAGTATCCAAGGATTCCGAGAATATACTCGCGTAGATAATTGATGCTCATTTTTATTTTAAATTAATAGATTCTTGTTAATTTTTTATTAACTGTATTTCACACCTAACTGAGTCTTAAATAACAGTATAAAACAGACAACTTTAATACCTTAAATCTATTTCAGTTCTTATAAATGCAGAAACACAAATAGTTGAAATAAAAATATCGCTAAACACAGTTTATTGCAACAGGTACAATATTTTCAACCAACTGTTGAACTACAATATTTTTTTTTAGAAAAGAAAACAAACACATTGTTCAATATAACAATAAGGAAGCCCCTACGCAATTGATAAATAATAGAATAAAAAAAAAAACTAACAGTATGGAAATGAACAAAAAAAAAAAAAATCCAAAGAAACAATACCCTTTTTATCTGCAAAACATATGTATATCATTAGAAAATATTAATATGTGACCGTTTAGAGACCTATTATAATTGCGGGTAAAAAAAAAAAAACTAAATAAAACAAAACGCCATTGGAAAAAAAATGGTGAAAAGATAAGTTTGCTGCTTTGTTAAAAAAAAAAAACCATAGCTTGTAAATGATAACACCGAAAACTTGATTAATATTCTGATTATTACGAAATATTATATTAAAATAATACAAATGATGTATTTTATAATACAATACTACATACGAATTATGAACAGAATATATGAAAAAAAAAAAAAAAAAAAACTCTCAACAACAACACAAAAAACCAACTTGCCAATCACCGATGCGATAATAATATATAGGCCACATTGATTTTAACTGAGTACATTGTATACATTTAATATCATCATCACACGCATGACAACTCAATAATAGCAACAAAAAAAAAAGAAGAAAAATGATCAAATATATAAAAACCCATAATGACAAAAAAAAAGTAAAATAAAATGAAAAAAAAAGAACATAAAAAATTGGTATCTGTCGCAGTAGGTACTTACAATTAAATCTCTTCGTGTTATACTATTATCTGTATAAAATACTAATAAATCAGCTGGTAAACCTCGAACACTTGGTTCACGTAATTTAGATGCCAATAATAAGCAAGCAGCAGCTAATATTTGTAATTGACTTTTTCCAACTGTTGTTAATGCTAAAAATCGATCCATATAATTCAAGGCCAGAATGAATACTTCTTCTTGACATTTGTTTTCTTCGCATACCTGAAATTTGAAAAAATAAATGGAATTAGTGATCTAAAATCTTTATTAATTAACTATATAATTATAGAAAAATGACATTTTCTATTCGCATTTCGTTTATTTAATTTTTATTTATATTGTTTATAAATTTATTATTTGCGGTGGCACATTCTTGCAGTTGATTATAAAAATGTCATGTTAACTATTTTTAGGAGGTAAAAACGGTAGAAAAATATCGCGAAAAAGGTAAGCAGGTAGTGTTTGGTATGCAAATTATAATATTTTTATGAAAATGATATAAAAATTTATTATTCATAGAATTGTTGAAAAAATATCATAATAATTTGTCAATGTAACGGTTAAGAGGATCGCATGGTTTATTATTTTTTTTTTTTTCATATTGTTGAGAATAGAACACTCAAATTGAATATTATGTGATATTAAAGTTTTTTTCTGTTATTATTAATCTTTATTTAGTGTAAAATAATAAATTCTATTTGACATATTTAGAAGTTACACGTGTGAAGAAAGAACAAATGACTTCGTACTACAAATAATAAATAAAATGTTAATATAGCCTTACTACCAACCAGTCTTGGTATTTTCCCAACGCTCTATTTAAATATCTTTCAAATTGTAAAACAATTTTAGCTGAAGACGAAAAATAGAAATGCGTTGTTAAGTCCGAAATTTAAACTAAATATGGTAACAATCTGTTAAAGCACAAATTCTATTAATTTTTACTTAATTACTGCTAAATCTAGATTTTACAAGAAAAAACAATCTCTAACCTTTTGCCGACAAATTATTTATCAATTGTGTGTTAAAAAAAACATGCGGTTTTGTAAAAATCTATTGGATTGGAGCTGAAAATTGAAACATATGATTTTTCATGGCATTAATTTTCTGGTATTAAAGAAAAAGTAATTTAAGTAAAAAAAAAATTAAACAATCGCGTCAAAATGCGTCCATAAACAATAATAATACTTCTAGGAATTTGCATATACTTCCGGTTGTTTTAATAACATTTTTATATAACTTTAAATTTTTATAATACAAAATGACACAACCGATGACACATACATATATATTATCATGCACAACATTTTTTATATTTTTTAAGCATAAAAATAATGGTTCAATTGTATAAATTTAGATCAGTTTCGTTAAACTTCAAGATCATAAATATACAAATTTTATGAACAAAATTTTTTTTTTAGGAATAAAACTAACTATACGATTTACAAAAAGTGTCTTGCTGATAATTTCTTATCATTGACATTAACTCATTTCATATATATTATATATTCAAAGTATATTATTAGTATTTACAGAACCGGCCTATTCCAATTTATGGTATTTTATATCTTATATGTATATGCTTTTTATAAATATATTGCAAAATGCGTATGCAGGCATGCCTTAGAGCGTAACTAAACTCTTGTTGAATATTTAAATAAATTAACGTATTTGACTAAATAAAAAAAAAAATAGAAAGAATTTTATGATTTAATATGTTTTAAATGCCTGCAAATTATCAATCATTTAATCAAAAATGTTGTACTTGATTTGGAATATATTTGTTTGCTTGGGTGAAATTTTAGCGTTAGGTTCATTTACTGAATAAGCAATTCGCATCAAATATATTTTATAATCAAGAAATACATTTAAATGTATTCCAATTTGAATGTGAACAAAAGATTATAATGATAATGATATGATTGCTGGAATTATAAATTCTAAGTCTACTTAGAATGATTATAATCTTTTTTTAAAATAACTTAATGTCAATACCGCGTTGTTTCTATATTTTCACTTCTAAGTGAACAAAATTTCGGAGTGTTCACCTAACGCGCACATTTCGTTAAATAAATTTGGTGTGAAAATCTATAATTCGCAACACCAAATTTTATTAGCTGATGTATTATTCAATTTCAACTGTTTGATTATAAGACGTCGGCTAAATGTCGATACAAGTAAACTAACAGCTGTTTATTGAAATAAATAGAAAAGCAAACAGACAATACAATATATACACACAATTTAAAGAGGAAGTGACGATTTATCGCACTATTGAAATTTTCAAATAAAAAACGAATATCGAATTAAATTTCGCTTTTTATTTATTTTATTTACAATTAAATTATGTGTTTAATCTTTGGGCCGAAAGTATTTAAAGTTTTTTAATTGTTTGTTTAGTTTGTTATTTTATATTCTATTTTCTTTTTCTTTTTCACAGAGGGTGAAGTTAAATTACTATGTACAGTAACAAAAATATTATGTGCTTAACACCTTTCGTGTGGTTGTGCGCGATTTGGAACAATATCAGCAAATTTTTAATAATAATAAGAGTTGTAACGAGAAATATTAAATTTAACTGTTGGATACTTTTTTGTTGTTTTCCTTTTGACTAGTTTAATTCTATCAATTAAATATATAGCAAAATGCACTATACCGAATCAATTGTCATGTCATGTTCATGTTAAAAATTACAATTTCCCTACCCTTAATATAGGGAATGAAATAATCTATATAAAACTGCAATTATTGTTTTGTTAATTTGTAATATGTTATTTACAACACAAAATTAGAGGTGGGTATTACCAAAAAAATATTAAATTTACGTATATATTGATATAATTATCTAATAACAAGTCAAAACTTAATTATATATTTTCACATACAAAAAATATTGTGAAATTTATCAACAAAAAAAATTCCATGCAGTAGCTTTATACCAAAATTTTATCAAATTAGAATTATTTTCTCATTTCTTATATGAAGTAAGTACTCGATTTTTGCTTTAAAAAATGCAGGCAACTCATAAATATAAATTGAGTCGGCGCAGTGTCTGAGCATATATATATTTATGAATTAGATTGGTGTTAAGTGAAAAAATTCATTTCAAAAATACGACAAAATTTATTGAAACTTTCAACTATATTAAGGAAATACATATTTAAGATTAATTCCGAAAAAAATTTAATTACCTACTTCCGTTTAGTTTATTTTTTGCAATGCGATTGTTCTTATCACTAAAAATTACATAATGCAAAATTATACCGATGATACACGAATCAAATTCGCGTATATTTTCATTGCAAAATCTATGCATTTCGTTTTATACATTTGAATTTAAAATAAATTTCAGTATAAACAAATTCTAAAAATTCAATGGCAACTTTGAAATTTGAATGTATGACTAGGACTTATCGAAAAACTATACATCTGTAACATATGAAAGCGGTTCCAAATGAACATTTTTTTATCATGAAAATATAAATAATATGATTCTTTATAGTTTTTTTTTCTCTACGTAACAGAAGGTTTAATTCTATTTTAATCAAGAAAAAAAAAGTATAAGAATAAAAAAAAAACAAACAGAACAAACAAAAAACTGTCTTGAACATAACAATAAAATCATTAATTATAATTATTTTTGTTGTTGTTATTATTTCTGTTGTTTTTCCTATTGAGCTAATGCTCTCAACAAATAAGCGACGTGTTGCATTGCATTTATATATACAGGACATCGGATATCATGTCTGAAATACAATGTAAACTGAACATAAACAAACTAATTAAGGTTTTAAAGCTATAATATTACACATAATATAGAGCTCTTATAAAAAAATAACTTAAGGCTTAAGGTTAAACAAAAATGAAAAAATGAAAAAAAAAAAACAAAATAAATAAAAAAAATAAAAAGTCTAGAGAGAAAAAAAAATACAATTATTTTCACCTGCCACCTGTCGACCATATCGTATCCACGCTGCCCGTTCGTCATATAATTCATAACAACAACAACAACAGGTGGTTACGATAAAATACTATTTTGTAGTAAGTAAAAAGCTTTAGGTGTGTGGATATATAAGACTATTACCATAAGGGTATTTATAATATATATGGAAATACGACGACCATAACAACAACATAAAGTAATTAACACCACCACCAGATAAAGAAAAAACTATCAACAAACTTTTCGCTCAAGGTGATTTTCGTATCCAATTTTTTTTTTTTCTTTTTAAGTTTCTTTTTTGCGCAACAAAGGCACAAAATTGAAAGGTAAACGAAACTGAATTGAATTGAATTCAATCTTTAATTGTTTTATTTATTTTTTTATAAGAGTAGTTAATATATGCTTGTTATTTTTTAATTGAAATATTTATTATGGATGCAAGATGCTTTTCATCATCATTGTATGATTGCAGTATAATTGGCTAAAAATAAAGGTGCACTGTACAATAAGAATTCGAGCATTTACCGAAATAATGATGAATAAAAATATTTAAAAACCCCAACACAAAACATACAGTTACAGTTTTGTTAAATAACAAAAAAAAAAATAACAAAAAAATTGATGTTTTTGTTCTGTTTTGAAATGTAAATTATGTTGAATGTTTTTGTAAATATTGTTTTCCGTATTTTTGTGAATATAATTTCAGTATATGATTAATGTATTTGGTGCAAAAATTTAAAGGGCTATGCGAATTAAGATACAATCAATTGAGTTGAACGGTGAATACAATAAAAAGGCATTTAAACCAGACATTTAAAAATCAAAAGTTGCCTGGGCATCATTCAGGTTTGGATATGGATAATAAATTTCGTGTAACCGAACACCATGAAAATTATTTAAGATATTTAAAAAAAAAAAAAAAAAATGTATAAAATAAAAAATAAAATACAAATAAGCAGAAAAAATGTACTTAATAAGAATCCATAATTGAGGGCAATAACACAATAAAATAAGAACGATTAAAATTTGCAAAGCCGAAAGAAAGAAAAAAAAATTTGTCATTCCTATTTTATAATAGTGCTGGTGGTTGTTTTTAACATGTGCGCACAATACGTATTAAATATTTATAGAAATACGGAGTTTTTTTTTTTTTTTTCATTTGCGTTTCTGTTCAGGCCTAAAATTCAAACTATGAACAAATCACAATGTCATGTGGAAGAATATAGGAGCGCGATAAGCATTTTTAAAGGCCTATTTTAATTAGGTAATTTAAATTTTTTTGCAATCGTTGAAAAATTACCATACAAATGTTATTCTAACCATTTTAACTGTTATAAATTCTAATAATATTTTTTTTATTTTTTTTTTTTAAATTCGCATTTTGTTTTATTGTATTCTTTGTGGTGTGCTGCCGTTATTTTATTGGTAAAGGAATTCGAGGACTATAATGAAAAACGTAATATTATGTGAATTGCATAAATTCGATGGCGTCAATATTTAAAGTTCAATCGCTGATCAGGTTCATTAGACCTGTATTTTAAATTATATATATTAAATATATGTGCTGTGTGACGATGGTTGATGATTAGGTGGATCGATAAAATCAATCTATAGAATTATATCCATAGAAAAGTTGATGAAATTTTGTAGCCTATATACTTATAACGGACCTTTCAAAAAGAAACACACACACACAGTCACACACAAACATTACCATTTCTGCGAATTGGAAAGAAACTGATTTCTAATCTATGATCTGAAAGAATGTGGCTTTTAAAAATCGAAATAAAATAAAATTCAAACAACTTGGTATGCTTTGCTAAGAAGATAATGGGTAAAGATATGAAAAAAAAAAAAATAATAAAATGTTCTACAAAATATAATCTACTTTGGCGACAATATTGATTGTTTTTTCTTTTTTTTTGTGTGTGTTTTGGCTAATGCATGATTAATGAATGATTAATCTTTAAGTTCACACCGAATAAATTTATTTAAATTCAATCCGTTTTTACTAATGTTAATTATTAATAAAACAGTTTAAACATATTGAGAAATTATATTTGCGTTCTCACACATCATCAAAACTATATATGTCCACTTGTTTCTACGAAACATAGCCAATGTCTAAGAGCGCATCTATTTAAATTACAAGTAATTTTCTATGCGCAATTTAGTTAAAAACTGTTTACAATAATTATTTGAAAGCTGTTAAAACTTTTATGTTTTTTAATATATTTGGTTACATAAATAGTTTGTTGAACTTTTTTAACTGAGAAAAAAAAAACACGTGCCAATATGCGCATTAAAAATAAAAAAAAAAATATATATTCATTTAATTTTAATTTTAATTTTTTTAGTTTTGTTCTTTTTTTTGTAAAATTTGCAAATTGTAAATAAAAAGTACGTAAGTAAACATTTGTCCAAAGAATTTACGACGACGAGGCTCACAGTAATTGGTATTTGGTAGTAAAATATGTCTTTAAATAAAGACAGCTGCAATATTGGTTGGCCAATTGGCTTAAAAAGAAGAAAAAAGAAAACTGTATAAGAAATTGTAATTTAAATAGTTAGCGTGCCATTGACAATTCCAAGTACCTAAACCAAGTAGATACATATGTAATTAACAACGATTATCCTTATTATATCGCCCCATAATGATTATAAATTATAAAACAACTATCAGATTATATGTGCAGATGGACTTGTACGCCATACGTGGTGTGTGCCTTCTTGATCGACAATATAAAAATAAATACAGTTTGGTATGGTTTTAAACCGCATTAATTGGCATCGTTTATGTCGACACAATATATAATACCATCATTTTATTGAATAACACAATTTACTGATTCAAGATGACAATTCACAAAAAATAGTACTGTCGCAATCACCACAAAAATATTAAATTACATTAATTTGTTTTATTTTATTTTATTTTTTTCCTTTTAGTTTTTGTCAATAACAAAACGAATGCTTATAATTCAATTAACTATATAAATTATATTTAGTTTTGTTAAAGACATTGAACTTGAAAAATATTTCAATTGTTAGCTAAATATATTATTGCTTGTTGAACAAAAAATTAAATATATAAAAAGTTATTAAAAAACAATATTGCTTATTTAGCTAATTATTATACAATGAACTTGGTGTGTATTTTGAAGTATTATAGTATTATAGACGATGGGCACATACCAAGAAATATTGGGAAAAAAAAACGGTTGCAAAATAAACACTTTTATGTGGTTTGTGTACTTCGTACTGCCTAATTAATAATTACCATTAATTACATCAGCAAAGAAAACTGCGTTAAATTTTTTTTGGAGAATTTATGAATGGACAATAGAAAACCGATACAAGAAACTGTCAATGAATTTTTGAAATGTTTAAATCATTCACATGTTGCATTAAAAAAATAGTAAATATTCATCTTAAATATTTTTTTATTTTTTTTTGTTTCATTGAAATATTTGCAAGAAACGCTACTAGTAATCTGAATTCATTATTAATAAGACATTACGCGACATTATATACATTTGGTTACTTGAATATCCGTTATTTATCCCGAAGCAAGAGAGAAACAAAATATGAAAAAAAAAAAACCAATACATTCACTCAAGATATTAATTATTGAAAAATTTTCAACAAAGAGATTCACTTAGTGAATGGAATAAATAATAATAATTATGAATGATTTAAATAACACAATTTTTTTCTTTCTTTTTTGCTAAAATATAAAATATCTGCGTTTTAAACATATATATAAAAATCATATTTATTGTTTTGTTTGTTTCCACGATAACCGCAGAAATTCAGTAAACCATGAAGCGTTTACAGAAACTTCTGTGCATGTTTGGTATTATTTTGGTTTTATTTTGCCAAACGGAAATATGTGTCAAGAAGTCACGAACCCATCAGATTCAGCCACCTTATTTGCTTCTTTTACTCATCATAAATTATATTGTATATTAACATTTGATTGTTTTGTTGAAAGTAATTGGGTATATATAGTCTCGCTAGTCAGAAGACTTTTTAATAATTCTCTGTTAACATGTTAGCTCGTTTCCTAACCCACGTTGATTTATGAAAAGAACATTTTACAATTAGTTTTTAAGTCATTTCTGTTTTTATAGGTCATAATTTAGAGTTGCATAAAAATATGAATTGCGTAACAGTTTGGGCCATTTGGAAGCATAGAAAAATAATAATATTCGCATATGCCACCGGTCGTAATCTATTATAATGTTTCATATGGCCATAAATGCTTTAAAATTAGTTAATGAATTGCTTTGCAATCGCATTAATATTATTATGTTTCTTTAATAGTTTATTGTTAGATTGATTTACAATACCTTATTTTTTTTTTATCGGTATTTCAATTTAAATATAAAAAAGAGCCATTTAAAAATAGAAAATAGGTTTTTTTTTTAATATGTTCTTTCTTTTATGGGCTTCTCGCATAATAACGTAATACGTAACATTGAATATGATTGAATTGAATGAAACTATTATGTGTACTTTGATTTAAAAATTAAATATCCAATGTTTATTGTTCACCTTTTATTACGTATCAAATACAAATAGGCCACGTGAATAGGAAGTGCGATGGCACTATTGAACCGCGAAAATTTAAAAAACCTCTAACCAAATCAAAACCAATGAACTTTTCTTATTTTTACGTTTTATTTTTCTTCGATCGAAAATGTGTGTTTATTGTGATGTTCTCGGCGCATCGTTTTTTTTTCTTCTATTCTAACTTATTTAAAGGAAGAAACAATCAAGCGTGTATTTTAAATTGTGTTATACAGTTGTTATGTTTACGTTTTTTTTGTAAAATTCATGGTCTCAATTGTTTAAAAGAAATAAATGAAAAAAAAAAATACAAGAAAAGGAGACGCTTTATATTCGAATATATAAATGCAATACGCATACAGTAAGCACACCTGCCCTTTTCCTGTACGATCTTGTACTAACTGTAGTAAAATGATGAAGACACGCCATTCAATATATGTAATACAATTTCATATAATATATATATACATATAGGTACGTAACAACAATATAAGAAGTCTCTGAACTGACTTTGATATACATTACTCCACACCAAGGTTTGTTGAACGATATATAAATGAGAAGGGCTGCTATAACATTATACATATATTTATATATATATAAAAAAACATTTCGTTAAATTGAATTTCTATATAAAATTTTGGGTCTCTGGCTATCATGTAAATTTACCATAACACTTTTTCTTCCTGAATAATAAATAACAATACAATATATTAATACAATTACCCAAGCTAAGACGATTGAATACTTTATATATTGTATATAGTGCGCAAGCGCAGCTGCTATATTTTGAATACATATAACAACAACATAAAGAATTGTTTATCGCTGTCCCGTCGTATTCTTAAACTTAAGGTATAATAATAAGTAATAATAATAATAATAATAATAATATGAAGGTATAAAGTAGAGAATTGTGTATTATAAAACTATTGTGTCAGTTGCATCTTGCATTAATTTTTTTTTTTTTTTTTTTATTATTATTGAACGACATATGTACACTCTACAATCTATACAATAGTAATATAAAAAAAAAAAAAATGGTATAATTATTTTAAAAAGAAGTTATTTCATTGGCTGTACGTGTCCTTTTTATCCCTATTATAAATTATGTGTATTTTTTTACTACAACAAAATTGAATTTGAAATGTTAAAAAAAAAAAAAAAGAAGAAATTAAGCGTTCTTGTTGATGATGACGATGACGATAACAATGTGTTCTTGTTATAGCGTATGACGACTAACATATTTGTTGTTTTTATTGTAATATCTTTTTTTTTTTTCTCCATATATTTATTAGTTTGTTGGTTTTGGTGAATAGGGTGTTGGGTATTTTGACCTTCCTATTTTCAGTTTTGTGACAATTCAATTTTTTTCTCTTTTTTTTATATTTAGGAAATGAAAATAATGAAATAAAACTTAAATTTTCATATTGTTTCATGTGCGGAAGAAACGATTTACCTACAGCAGTTCTACCAATAACAGAGAACGTTTTTGTTATTTATTATATATGTTACATACTTATATGTAAATTAATAAGACCAAATTTCTATAATGCATAATTTAAAAAAAAAAAATTCAACAGTCACTTGAGTTTAAATTGAATTCTAGATGCGACTTAAATTAATAAATAGTCAAACGGATTATTATAATTATTACTAATTAGCTAAGCCAAGCAATTATATATTTAGATCCGTGAGCATTTAGCAGTCATGCAAAACTGATCATTAGCATAATTTGTTTAGTACGGTTCGAAAAATTTAATAACTTGTTAGGTTACAGTAACTCTCCAGAACAAAAGAACTCGATTAACGAAATATTTTACCTCTGATCTTTTTTTTATTTTATACTGAACTCTTTTTTGAACAAAACAAATTTTGCTAATAAATTCAAAAATATGTATGGAATTTGTAGTATAAAACCAGAATAAATTAACAACTGAAACACTTACAACTACACATCATAACAATATTTCATTCAAGATGCAATTAAATTTATTCTCAGTGTTTGAATTAAAATTTATTCAAACTCAAATAAATTAGACTTTAATTTTATTTAAAGATCAAAAACAAATATCATTTTAAACTTAAAAATACTTCGTCTACGTTTTTTTTTCTTTTTTTTTATAATCCAATTCGAATAAGGAAATGTTCACCTACGCTCGCTTATATCGCAGCATTTTCTTTATATACTTACAAACGTCACTAACATCATCATCACCTTATTATTTAACCGAAAATGGGTGACAGGTGAATTATTTATGATTCCAAACGCATTGAACTTTGCCAAAAAGTAATAAAATAAAAACAAAATTGAATTCTTTCACATGCACATTTTGCTGATGACTAGACGAAACATTTTTCAATAATTGAAAATAAAATGAAGAAAACAAAAAAAAAAAAAAATATTTAAATAAAATTATGAATATAAAAAGTGGGTGATGATTTTAATTTAATCGTCGATTATATCACAAAATGTGTACTCCTCTGCACCGCATTATTTTTAATCTTACTCTCTAAATAGGTCTATACATTGTCAAAATTTTAGACATGGTATCGCATCATCATCAGAAAAATAATTAAATATAAAAAATGACGATAAAATTTTTATTAATAATTTTATTAGAAAATGAAACAGAAATTAAATTAAATGTGGTGAGTGTGTGTGTGCGTGCGTGTTTTATTGAAACGAAGTCAAGGAATTGATGAGAAATTTTTTCTAATTTTTTTAATAACTATATGCTTACACATTAGAAATATGATTTTGATCGTTTTTGACGTACTAATTAAGACGCAAAAAGTTGCTTTTTTTTTGTTTATTTATCTTAAATTTAGAGAAAATAATATTAGAATTGCTTATGACTTAAGAATTTGAAGATAAAAGTTCTATTAAAAGTTAAATTACGATATATTTTAGGTTTGCGCTACAAAGAAACTGTTACATATTGGGGTCTCGCTAACTCAAAAACTCTCGATAGTATAATTACATATGGTACTATTGACTTATCGACTTGAAATATATTTTCCGATTCTGTTGTAACGTGTATAATCAACATTCATACTCACTGACAGTCATATTCATCTAGTAAACCTTAAAATGTTCACTTTGAAAAGTTCAGATTATATCAAACATTACTGAACGCAATTGACTTTTATCACATATATATGAAAATATATTCACGAAATAAAAAAAAAAAAAAAGAAATGAAAAAAAAAAAGAAATTAATACAACGAAAAATGTTTGATTATCTGTATTTTGGTATTGCGTAGGTACTCGACTTTGGAGCTTATTTATAAATTTTTAAATAAATAATAATTTCGTACTGTGGTGTAAGTTATTTATGTATATATTTTTGAACTAGTACAAAATAATATTACACAAACACATTTACAGGTAGATATATATGTTCATTTAAATTTCGTTTTTTAAACAAAAAAAACAAAAAAAAATAAATAAATAAAAAAAAAATAAAAGGCTGACACACAATAATGATACGCGACAACTATGCATATACATAGTATTATAGTAGTCTAGTTATATGTATATACATTTTATATCAGCTGATCGGTTTGGTTATTTAATTTATAATATTTCTTCTTCTTCTTCTTCTTTTTTTTCGGTTTTGTATAAAAAGTATTTTCTGTTTGCAGAAATAGAATAATTTATAACATTATATGCCGGCATCGACAACAGGCAACATTGAACGATTGTATGGGCTGGGTGTGCTGTTGATGTTACTGCTGCTGCTGACTGGCATCAATTTGGTTTTTCTGTCAGTGTATTTTAAAATTCAACGATCGACAATATTAAGCTCTACCAACAAAAAAATATTGATATATATATATATATATTATATTTTTATATTTATATAATAATAAAAATACGATACGACAACGTGTGGTTTTTTAAAATTTAAAGGGAATTTTGATGAAATGTCGTGTAGGTTTACACGTTTATTCTGTTACTTTTTTTTATAAAATATATTTTTATTATTTCATACGTTTTTTTTTTATTTTTTTGTTTTGTGTGTGAAGTATTTAAACATTGTTATTGTTGTTGTTTTTGTTTTTGTACTTTAAAGGAAAAAAAAAAAGAAATAATAAAAAAAAATAATAATAAATTAAATAAATTATAATAGAGTAATTCTATATGAAAAAGAATGAAATTATTTGCTTAGTTGGAGAATTCTTTTTTTTTCTTTTTTTTTATTTTCTACACAGAGGTGAATCGTTTATAATAAATATTATGTACAAATACAGCCAGGCAGTCCGAATATTTATATATCAGTTTCATAATGTTTCACATAACGTAATTGAGACATTTTGTCATAATAAATAGTTAAATTATAGAGACTGGAAAAAAAAACTGTTTAGATATAATTCATTTTATTACATTTTTTTTATCACATTTTTTTTTCTTCTGTTCTTTTTTTACTGTCTTGCTATTATTTGAACGCACGAAACGATTTAATAAGGTAAGGTAAGTAACCATTTAAGATGATCACGCAATTTATTAGAATTTTAGCCTTTGCTAAATACATTTAACTGGCGCTGATATATAGCATCGATTTTGTATTTATTTATTTAAATTTTTTATTTAAATGGTAATGTGTAATTGTTCATTTGTGTACAAATGGATCAGATAACAGATACATTACAAATGAGTTATGGATGTATTGTGTCTGTGGTGTAATTGACATCTAGAGTTAAATATCACATAATATTGATTGTTTAATTTTTATTTTATTTATTTTTTTATTTTTTTTTTTGTTTTTCAAATATATCAAAAAATTTTAGGTATAGCAAAGAACAGGAAAAAGAAAATTTAATATTACATTTTGTAGGTTCAATGTAATGAGATCAATCAAACATGTGGCAAAATAAGTACAGCAACCTTGGTACTGGCGTTTTCGATATAGTTTTTTTTATTGTATATATGTTTAAGTTTATAGTTTCAAAGTTAAAGTGCTTGGTACTGTCTAGGCGCGTCGAATAGACAAACAAAATAATTTTTAATCTAAACATTTGATAATTTTATTTCATTTATTCCATATGACGAGTGACGACATGCAATACATTAAATTAATTAAAAAAAAAAAAAATACAAACCAACTAATTAGTGATATTTACCTAATGCGTATAAAAAAAAAACATCCGGAATGACTTAGAACACTTTTACCATAGAATTTAAAAGGAAAAGCCAATGAATTCAGAATCACTGATGAGCAGATGAATCTCATTAATTACCTTGAAAGTAAAAACGCCCTCGTGCCTCCAAAACCATAATAAAAATTTCTTTACGCCCAGACACAAGACGAGTCGTCACACGATTATTATTCTATTGTATTGTAATTTATAATAATATGCGTACGCTACTTTTGAAGCGGAAAAATTCACAAATTTTATCTCTAAATTTGGCAACACCAAAATAATAAAGAAAAAAAAAAAACATTTATAATACTAAAAATAAAAATTAAAAACAAATGTAGAATAAAATATTATGGATAACTAGATATGACGACATTTCTTTTATCTTACAATATTTTCAGTGTCACAGTGTGCGAGTATCAAATTGAATACGTTATCAAAAATATAAAAAGACAAAAAAAAAACAATGTCTTGGAATAGATTAAAACACACCGAAAATTGTATGTGAGGAAAACCTGATTACTTTCATAACTCCATAGATATTTACATTAAAACGGCCATGAAGAGTCAAATTGGGTCAATGAAATATGACTGATCAATTTCCGGGATACATAGCGTGTGCATGCGCATTTGATTTCTATTACCTCTTTTAATTAATAAATTATTCTTCCATTTAAATTTTTACAATAAAGAAAAAGAAAAAAAAATCAAAAATTGATTGTCTCTAACCCAAACGAAAACGATATTTTTCCTTCGTTTTTATGCTGCGCAATATTAGCCGCGCGACAAGCATATTAATTAACTAAACACAAAAAAAAAAATGTTTCATTCATTGGAATCTACAGAAAAAAAAAAAAAAATGTTTCGTTCATTCGTTCGTTGTGTCTTGCAAATTAAATTATCTAACAACAAAACCAAACCAAACTTGAAACCAGAAAATGAAGAATGTATAGCAGATAGCCGCAGTAAAACATATATAACTGGTGCTCATCAGAAGAAGTTAAATACGTACATAGTTAGCACAATATTTGCAAAAGAGGTCTGTACACACTCTACAGAGAGTCTACAGGCCAGTTCAACATACTTACTTACAGCCATACAGTCAATCGTGCATATATATATATATCTAATATATAGCACACTTAGCATATAGAATATATCATTTACGTATTTAATATACCTATTAGTATTAACACACAAAAAAAAGAAGTAACGAACAAAAAAATAATATATAAAAATGTAACCAAACCATACGACAAGTTTGTATAATAATATTATTTGAATATTGTGTCATCATCATATGTTTTAATAAATGGCAGGCAGACGTTATTGGTCAATGACTGTTTGCCTTGAAAACATTTTAGCCGAATAATATTTTCTCACACAACGTGCCCACCAAAACATTATGTACGAATCGTAGAAGCATCGCATTGTCTTTATGAAAATACGAATCTTAGCCATTTCACTCAATTGCTTTTATTGTTACAAAAATATATTCATCTATTTGGTTCTTGAAATATCCAACAAATTCACTATAGAGTTTGTGATCAATATGATTTGCGATGAGCAGCAAACAAGTTTTGTAATAGAGTTTCCAAAATAAACGGGTTCTCGTTTCATTGTCCATCAAATAAAATCGATTTAATTTTGAGTGAAATTAGAGTATCAATTTATTACGAAATCACTTAAAAGAAACAAAAATATAAAAATAAACACCAATTTAAATCGCTGTCTATCTCTTTGACCAACAACAACAACAAAAAAAAAAGATAAATAAAACAACATGCCGAAAAAATATTATGAAAAAATTAGTATAAAAACACCTAAAAAATATATAATCAATTTCCAGTGATTATGTTTGATCGTTTTTACATATATTTTATATTGCAATCCGTAACAAAGAACGCGATCACATCGGTATGTTCATGTTCATGTTCATGTCGGTTGACGAAGTTTGTTATGTCGCGCCGGCGTATTTGATCAATTATGCATATATAATTTATTTTTGTGTAGTATGTATAAGTATTTATTCAGCGATCATTCCATTCTCTGTTGTATTGTACGTGTAGATCTTTAAATTTAAATCCCGAATTTCCATTTAAATACCCTCGCACAAAACAAATGTCTTAAAGATAGCAATTTAAAAAAAAAACCAAAAAAAATTAAAAGAAAGAAAACAAAAATATTTCCGCGAAACAATAACTCAAATTAACAACAATACAATATAATTATAAAATCTTTGTAAAAGTAAGTAGTATTTTGAAAAAGTCAAAAAAAAAATAACAAGCATGATCTGTATAGTGAGGATGTTGATCTTCCGTGTAGTAATGTAATTGTTTTCTTGAACGTAATAAATTATTAAAACGTGGCACGCACGACGATGTAAAAAAATTATATATTTCTTTAATAATAATCATATGGCTGATTAAAATAGGAAAATTGAATTATTTTCTCTTCCATATATTTTCTATTTTATACGTTCTTCTACTTACACTTTTGATCGGTCTATCTATTTATAAAATAAAAGTAACAAAAGCATTTCGGCGCATAATTAAGAATTTTAAGACGCAGTCAGTAATGAATATAGACAGTGATCTTGAAATAACCCCCCCATCCACTTGGTAGACGAGATATATTTTATTCATCTTATTATTTATTTTAGTTAAATAAGTGAAATTTGTTGCCCAATCAATACGACATTTCTTATAGAAATAGGTTGCAATTTCCGCAAAAGGTGGGGTTTATGGAAACTATTAAACATGCCAGTAAATCAGTTTACATACTAAAACATCTTTTTCGATTCGGTTTCAAATTTACTCAATTTTAGTTAAAGAAAATGTACGAACTTAACTTATAATTCTCTCGTGAATTATTGCTTAAAAATAAATCTGACAGATTTTATTTCACCTCATCGTAACAATATTCTTATCTTCTAAGTAAAATGCTTTGGCCTGTGACGGAAAATTTAAATAAATAAATAAAAAAAACAAAACTAAACGAGAAAAAAAATGAAAATTTATTAAGGTCAATCCATCGTCTCGTCATTATTGAAATTATTTGTATGTTATTTTCAGTTCTAATTTTAAATTCGCACAAGTGAAATATCAATGCAAATTTTTAATTTTCTTTTAAAATTGATACACACAAACACATCGAATTGCGAATAATTTAAAAATCATAATAAAAAAATTTGTTTCATATTTTTGGAAATTGTTTTTCTTTTTTTTTTGTTATTAGGTTATATTCGTTCAATAACTGAGGATACACATATTTCGTGTGATACAGAAAGATATATTTTTTCTTTAATTTGTAGCTTAAGTTTACGAGTTTGATTGATTTAATAGATTTAGACTAAGATCCTCTCAGGTTTTCAGGTTTTAAAAGTTTTGGACTGAATGATTTAGATTCTAATTGGAGAAAATTTTCAGAGTTGGTTGAAGTATTTATTGAATTGAAACAAAATGGATTAAGGCTACAATCTAATTGGATATTTTCTACAAAATATATATCGTAAATGAATTACCTCCATCATCCATTCAGCTACAATTCGTCTCATTTTTGGTGTAATTTCGCAATGTAAATTATTATAAAAGTTAACAGTTGGATGAGTTTCTTCTGATTTTAGTAAATTTTCCAAACATCGTTCTGTTAAAAATGTGGGATCAGCACAAGCTGTATTTACTTGTGGTTCCATATTTAGAACTAAGTGATTGTCAATATGATGTTCCTTCAACATCTCTTTTTCATTGCACATTAGATCCATTTTGTTACACACTACACCACACGCACGCGGTAACACTTCCTATTTAATTCAATAAAAATTGTAAATGGTTTGAAAGTAATGTGCGCAATCGATGTTTAATCGACGTGGACAAATACCACGCGCAACAGTTTTGTAATAAGAATTTATGCTTATATGTGCTTTGAATAAAATAAAAAAAAAATAAAATAAAAATAAAAACGGTTGATATTGAGTCTGTTTATATATATATTACTTTTTAACATACACACAATTTTAATGTAGTTTGTTGGGTAGTTTTTACACTTCAGCAACGCGACGCTTTTACCGGTCACAAAAAAATTATGTTTTAAAAAAAAAATGATTATTATAAACGACAGCTGCAATTTTAAAGACGATGACGACGGGACGGAGAGAACCCTCTTTTTTTTTTTACTGGTACGTATTGTAATGCAAAAGGTAAGTTGACTATTATTTTTCTGTCGTTGAATAAAACCTTAGGTAAGTAATACACGTAAGAAATGAACAATAAGAAATTTTTATTTGTAAGGAAGCGGTTCGGTTCCTATTATAATATACAGTTTATGAAATATTACTGAATTTAGCACACAATGTTATAATATTTAATTTTTGAATTGAAATTTTTGATAAAAAAAAAAAATATGGCTGAGTTTTCTTTCTTTCTATTATAATTTTTTTTTTTTTTTTAATATTATATTTTGTTAACGTGAGTAGCAAAAGCAATGAGATTTTTTTTCTTGTTGAGCTAGAAGTTTGCACACACTGTCTCTTTATTAAATTTTATCAAAAACTCACAAAATTCGGCAACGATCGAGGCAATATTTTGAAACGTAATACGATTTAATTTTGCGAATGATCGAAATGTTCTTGTACGAAAGTTCAACCAACAAAACTTTGAAAACGAAATGTATTTTATTTTTTATTGAAACAATTAATTTTATCAGCAACACCACACTCACAAAATTTTTTTTTTTGTAATATTATTGATAATAAAAATAACTGCAAGAATTTAATAACTGATTAAAATGCACCAAACAATGATTGATAACAAATAATCTTGATTTATTCTAAAAAAAAAAAAAAAAAACTGAAAGGTTTTGACAAGAAAAAATTTTAGTTAGTAAATTTTTTCACAATTTTTTTTTTTTTGTTTACAGGTAGTGCAAGCTTAAAACCCTATCCTTCTTTCAGGAGTCATTACAAAACTAAACCAGCAACCGGCTTTTTCAACTAAAGTAAGTTAACATCGAAAAGTGTCTGCGCTCTCTACTCAAATTTTATATTCTATAAACATTTAAGCAACGCACTAATGTATGAGTTTTCTTTACCTGTATGAGTGGTCTATGGATAAGCATATAGAGAAATGTGTTCGGTAATATATAGATTTAAAAATTCCCCTATTAACGAGAAACAGCTGTTTTTTCTTATAAAACAAGCTCGAGCACATACTTGATAAATTTATATTTGTATATATATATTCTGGAATTCTCACACAAACATCCAACGATTCTATAACGTTATTATAAAACTAAGCCAAATTTTTTTTTTTTTTTTTGTATTTCTTTTCATTTTATTCTTTTTCGTTTCTGGTGGCATTACACAGTAACACACAACTATCAGATATATTAGTTTTTTCCAAATGTATTTGTAAGAGATCATTTATTGATCTTCAGAAGTGATCTTACAAATACATTGGAATTATTAAAAAAAAAAAAACTTATATCTCTCTCTTTATATTTTTATGTAATATCAAAAGGAGAGCAACATGTGGTTTAAGAAGAAAAATAAAAGAAAAAAAAAACAATATTTTGATATTTAAGCTGCTGCAGAAAAAAACCCTTTAATAAAACGGTTTTATATGTTTATTATCGTTCACATTCAATTCTAGTTATGTTCGTGGCTATATACATAAATGGGAAGATACCTACTTTACTTGCTTGCCTTTTTTTTTTGTTGCATCTTCTTTTATGTATTTTAACGAGCAAAGAGAATTTTTATTGTTGTTGCAAAACGCGGATTAAACAGCGCAGACAACCAGACAGAGTTTTATTATGATCTGTCGCGTCGCGAATACCTACATATTTCTATATATATATATATATTTAAATTGGTCGTAGACATATATATTATCGTATCGCTTCAGTTTAAATGTATTTCATATGGTTCTTTTTCATTTCCTTGCCATTTCATTTTTATACATTTTTCTTATACAGAATGAAATCCTAGAGAAGAGCGACCACCTATAGATATAATATATATAAACAAAAGACCCATACAATTACAGAGTCTATCAATAAAAATATAAATTCTAAAAATATATTATCGTTTCGTAGTTTAAAAAACCAAAGAGCAATATAATTTTGCACTTATATCATTTGAATATTGGTTTTGTAAACAAATACCAGCTGGTTTGTGTATCGTATATAAAGCTGATATAGACAAAATTAAAGAGTAGGGCGAGCTTTTTCATTATACTCTTATCGTTGAACAGCCGCAAATGGTTATTATGTAGGAGTGTAATTTAAAATATATGATTGTAGTGTATTTTTCGTAGTGTGCATTGTGTATTAACAGTGGGCTGCGTGTATGATAATTCAAGATAATACCAATGCTATCAATGCTTTCGATTTCATTCCTATATTATTACCCATACTTATCTTCATAGTTTTTTGTTTTTTTTTTTTAAATGTGTGATTCATTTGAGTATATTAAACGTTACACACTCGCAAACACACACCTCAAAAATGTTTTAATAATAAATGTAAACCAAACCGTTCTGCTATTACTGATTACAAAAGACTAGCTTTTCAGATCTTCTATATTCAAATTTATTTTATTGCCATTCTAAAGTATTTTAATACTTATACCCGATTTCGACAGAACAGCTTAACGATTTATGAGCATTAAAACCTTTCAAATAGTTTTATTGCGGTTTTTTTTTTTTTTGAATCAAGGGTACACAGATAAATTTTTCAAATTTATACGAAAAAAAAAAAATGAATTTTTGAATGTGTATAATAATTAACGAAATAGAAAAACCATAAAGCCAAATAAAACAATTAAATGGATAAAACATTATTTTTATGCATGCCGAACAATTTTTGTTTCTAGTATTTCATGTTCACAAAATTTGTTTATTTTAATTTTAATATTTTAAATACGTTTAATTATATGTTTAAGAGGCGTAATTTAAGTTAATTATGGGTTTATACAGGTTCAATATTAAATAAATGATTTAGGGGTAGCTTCTGAAGTAGGAACAATAAATCTCGGATTTGTTTAATACGAACATTTATTTTTTATTTACTAATATTTATTTATTTATGGCTAAAGCTTTTTAAAAGGTTTTCTAATTAATTTTTTCTTCACTTGAATTTATCAATAAATAAATCTATTAAAAATTCACTCAAAAATTATCAGTTGTTGAAAAATCTTAATGATTAAATCCCACAAATATATTGCGATATAATAACATGTAAGAAAATATTATTAAATAAAAACATTTAACGTTTATTTGCCAACATACCGAACACATTTAAAAAAAATATATATTCTAGTAATATTTTTGTATTTCTAGTGGGGTATAGACATAACTCCCAAAGACATAACGCCCAAATGGAAAGTGACTCCCCAAAAAAGTGACTTAACTCCCAAAAAAAAGACTTAACTTTCAAAATATTTGTATGGGACTTAACTCCCAAAAAAAGTGACATAACTCCCAAAAAAAAAATGACATAACTTCCAAAAAAGAGACATTACTCCCAAATTAATAGTGACTTAATTCCCAAATGAACTATGAAAAGAGTAAAATGGTGTTATGATGAAATTTATGACATGGAAATAAC